>JAHIAM010005917.1:0-101155 GCA_021605205.1 Aegilops longissima
AACACCTTGAACTTTGTCAAGAACCTTTTTCGACAAGTCTAGCTTTGTAGATAGTAACACTACTATCAACGTCCGTCTTCCTCTTGAAGATCCATTTATTTTCTAGGGCTTGCCGATCATCGGGCAAGACAACCAAAGTCCACACTTTGTTCTTATACATGGATCCCATCTCAGATTTCATGGCCTCAAGCCATTTCGCGGAATCTGGGCTCATCATCGCTTCCTCATAGTTCGTAGGTTCATCATGGTCTAGTAGCATGACTTCCAGAACAGGATTACGGTACTCCTCTGGTGCGGATCTTACTCTAGTTGACCTACGAAGTTTCGATAGTAACTTGATCTGAAGTTTCATGATCATCATCATTAGCTTCCTCACTAATTGGTGTAGGCATCACTGGAACTGATTTCAGTGGTGAACTAGTTTCCAATTCGGGAGAAGGTACAAATTACCTTATCAAGCTCTACTTTCCTCCCACTCACTTCTTTCGAGAGAAACTCCTTCTCTAGAAAGGATCCATTCTTAGCAACAAAGATTTTGCCTTCGGATCTGTGATAGAAGGTGTACCCAACAGTTTCTTTTGGGTATTCTATGAAGACGCACTTCTCCGATTTGGGTTTGAGCTTATCAGGATGAAACTTTTCACATAAGCATCGCAACCCCAAACTTTAAGAAATGACAACTTGAGTTTCTTGCCAAACCACAGTTCATAAGGTGTCATCTCAACGGATTTAGATGGTGCCCTATTTAACGTGAATGCAGCTGTCTCTAATGCATAACCCCAAAACAATATTGGTAAATCGGTAAGAGACATCATTGATCGCACCATATCAAATAAAGTACGGTTACGATGTTCGTACACACCATTACACTGTGGTGTTCCAAGTGGCGTGAGTAGTGAAACTATTTCACATTGTTTCAACTGAAGGCCAAACTCGTAACTCAAATATTTTACCTCTGCGATCATATCGTAGAAACTTTTATTTTCTTATTACGATGATTCTTCACTTCACTCTGAAATTCTTTGAACTTTTCAAACGTTTCAGACTTATGTTTCATCAAGTAGATATACCAATATCTGCTCAAATCATCTGTGAAGGTCAGAAAATAATGATACTTGTTGCGAGCCTTAATATTCATCGGACCACATACGTCAGTATGTATGATTTCCAACAAATCTGTTGCTCGCTCCATTGTTCCGGAGAATGGAGTCTTAGTCATCTTGCCCATGAGGCATGGTTCGCAAGCATCAAGTGATTCATAATCAAGTGATTCCAAAATCCCATCAGCATGGAGTTTCTTCATGCGCTTTACATAATATGACCTAAGCGGCGATGCCACAAATAAGTTGCACTATCATTATTAACTTTGCATCTTTTGGCTTCAATATTATGAATATGTGTATCACACGATCGAGATCCAACAAATCATTTTCATTGGGTGAATGACCATAGAAGGTTTTATTCATGTAAACAGAACAACGATTGTTCTCTAACTTAAATGAATAAGCGTATTGCAATAAACACGATCAAATCATATTCATGCTCAGCATAAACACCAAATAACATTTATTTAGGTTCAACACTAATCCCGAAAGTATAGGGAGTGTGCGATGATGATCATATCAATCTTGAAACTACTTTCAACACACATCGTCACTTCACCCTTAACTAGTTTCATTTATTACGCAACTCCGTTTGAGTTATTACTCTTAGCAACTGAACCAGTACCAAATACCGAGGGGTTGCTATAACCACTAGTAAAGTACACATCAATTACATGTATATCAAATATACCTTTGTTCACTTTGCCATCCTTCTTATCCGCCAAATACTTGGGGTGGTTCGCTTCTAGTGACTAGTCCCTTTGCAGTATAAGCACTTAGTCTCGGGCTTAGGTACAGACTTGGGCTTCTTCACTTGAGCAACAACTTGCTTGCCGTTCTTCTTGAAGTTCCTTCTATCCCTTTGCCCTTTTCTTGAAACTAGTGGTCTTGTTAACCATCAACACTTGATGTTTTCTTGATTTCTACCTTCGTCGATTTCAGCATCACGAAGAGCTTGGGAATTACTTTTGTCATCCCTTGCATATTATAGTTCATCACAAAGTTCTACTAACTTGGTGATGGTGACTAAAATTATGTCAATCAATATTTTATCGGAAGATTAACTCCCACTTGATTCAGCGATTGTAGTACCGGACTATCGAGCACATGCTCACTAGTTGAGCGATTCTCCTCCATCTTTTAGCTATAGAACTTGTTGGAGACTTCATATCTCTCAACTCGGGTATTTGCTTGAAATATTAACTTCAATTCTGGAACATCTCATATGGTCCATGGCGTTCAAAACGTCTTTGAAGTCCCGATTCTAAGCCGTTAAGCATGGTGCACTAACTATCAAGTAGTCATCATATTGAGCTAATAGCGTTCTGGCGTCTCATATCTGCTCCTGCAATAGGTCTTTCACCTAGCGGTGCATCAAGGACATAATTCTTACGTGCAGCAATGAGGATAAACCTCAGATCACGGATCCAATCCGCATCATTGCTACTAACATCTTTCAACATAATTTTTCTCTAGGAACATATCAAAATAAACATATGAAAGCAACAACGCGAGCTATTGATCTACACCATAATTTGCAAAATACTACCGGGACTAAGTACATGATAAATTTAAGTTCAATTAATCATATTACTTAAGAACTCCCACTTAGCAGACATCTCTCTAGTCATCTAAGTGATCACGCGATCCAAATCAACTAAACCATAACCGATCATCACGTGAGATGGAGTAGTTTTCAATGGTGAACATCACTATGTTGATCATACTATATGATTCACGCTCGACCTTTCGGTCTCCGTGTTCCGAGGCCATATCTGCATATGCTAGGCTCGTCAAGTTTAACCTGAGTATTCCGCGTGTGCAAAACTGGCTTGCACCCGTTGTAGATGGACGTAGAGCTTATCACACCCGATCATCACGTGGTGTCTGGGCACTACAAACTTTTGGCAACAGTGCATACTCAGGGAGAACACTTCTTGATAATTAGTGAGAGATCATCTTAAAATGCTACCGTCAATCAAAGCAAGATAAGATGCATAAAAGATAAACATCAGATGCAATCAATATAAGTGATATGATATGGCCATCATCATCTTGTGCTTGTGATCTCCATCTCTGAAGCACCGTAATGATCACCATCGTCACCGGTGCGACACCTTGATCTCCATCGTAGCATCGTTGTCGTCTCGCCAACTATTGCCTCTACGACTATCGCTACCGCTTAGTGATAAAGTAAAGCAATTACATGGCGTTTGCATTTCATACAATAAAGCGACAACCATATGGCTCCTGCCAGTTGCCGATAACTTGGTTACAAAACATGATCATCTCATACAATAAAATATAGCATCACGTCTTGACCATATCACATCACAACATGCCCTGCAAAAACAAGTTAGACGTCCTCTACTTTGTTGTTTCAAGTTTTACGTGGCTGCTACGGGCTGAGCAAGAACCGTTCTTACCTCGCATCAAAACCACAGCGATAGTTCGTCAAGTTAGTGCTGTTTTAACCTTCGCAAGGACGGGCGTAGCCACACTCGGTTCAACTAAAGTGAGAGAGAGACACCCGCGGTCACCTTTAAAAGCGAGTGCTCGTGGCGGTGAAACCAGTCTCGCGTAAGCGTCTGGCGTAATGTCGGTCCGTGCGCTTCATCTCACAATACCGCCGAACCAAAGTATGACATGCTGGTAAGCAGTATGACTTATATCGCCCACAACTCACTTGTGTTCTACTCGTGCATATAGCATCAGCGCATAAAACCTAGGCTCGGATGCCCTGTTGGGGAGCGTAGTAATTTCAAAAAATTCCTCGCACACGCAAGATCATGGTGATGCATAGCAGCGAGAGGGAGAGTGTGTCCACATACCCTCGTGAGACCGAAAGCGGAAGCGTTATGACAACGCGGTTGATGTAGTCGTGCGTCTTCACGATCCGACCGATCCAAGTACGAGCGTATGGCACCTCCGTGTTCAGCACACGTTCAGCTCGATGGCGATCCCGGACTCCGATCCAGCAGGGTGTCGGGGATGAGTTCCGTCGACCGACGGCGTGGTGGCGATGATGATGCTCTACCCGCGCGAGGGCTTCGCCTAAACTCCACGACGATATGACCGAGGTGGAATATGGTGGAGGGGGCACCGACTGCGGCTGAAGAGCGATCCGTAGATCAACTTGTGTGTTATGGGGTGCCCCCTGCCCCGTATATAAAGGAGCAAGGGGAGGAGGCCGCCCTAGGAGGAGGGCCCGCCAAGGGAGTCCTACTCCCCAGGGAGTAGGACTCCTTCTTCTAGTCCAACTAGGAGAAGGGGAAAGGAGGAAGTGGAGAAGGAAGGGAGAGGGGGGCGCCCCAAACCCCTTGTCCAATTCGGACTGGGCTTGGGAGGGCGCGCCACCTCCTGGCTCCTTCCACTAAGGCCCATCAAGGCCAAATACTCTTCCCGTATTCCGTAACTCCACAGTACTCCAAAAATACCGAATCACTCGGAAGCTTTCCAATGTCCGAATATAGTCGTCCAATATATCGATCTTTACGTCTCGACCATTTGAGACTCCTTGTCATATCCACGATCTCATCCGGGACTCGAACTCCTTGGTACATCAAAACTCATAAACTCATAATATAACATCGCCGAAACCTTAAGCGTGCGGACCCTACGGGTTCGAGAACTATGTAGACATGACCGAGAACCGTTTCCGGTCAATAACCAATAGTGGAACCTGGATGTTCATATTGGCTCCTACATATTCTACGAAGATCTTTATCGGTCAAACCGCATAACAACATACGTTGTTCCCTTTGTCATCGGTATGTTACTTGCCTGAGATTCGATCGTCGGTATCCAATACCTAATTCAATCTCGTTACCGGCAAGTTTCTTTACTCGTTCCGTAATACATCATTCCGTAACTAACTCATTGGTTACATTGCTTGCAAGGCTTAAGTGATGTGTATTACCGAGAGGGCCCAAAGATACCTCTCCGACAATCGGAGTGACAAAACCTAATCTCGAATTACGCCAACCCAACATGTACCTTTGGAGACACTTGTAGAGAACCTTTATAATCACCCGATTCGTTGTGACGTTTGGTAGCACACAAAGTGTTCCTCCGTAAGCGGAGTTGCATAATCTCATAGTTGTAGGAACTTTGTATAAGTCATGAAGAAAGCAATAGCAACATACTAAACGATCAAGTGCTAGGCTAGCGGAATGGGTCAAGTCAATCACATCATTCTCGTAATGATGTGATCCCGTTAATCAAATAACAACACATGTCTATGGTTAGGAAACATAACCATCTTTGATTAATGAGCTAGTCAAGTAGAGGCATACTAGTGACACTCTGTTTGTCTATATATTCACACATGTATTATGTTTCCAGTTAATACAATTCTAGCATGAATAATAAACATTTATCATGATATAAGGAAATAAATAATAACTTTATTATTGCCTCTAGGGCATATTTCCTTCACGGACATGCCAGGTATCCCACGCAGGTTGGACGAGCATAGCCTAAACATACTGAAGGGATAAAAGCCGGTCAAGCAGACTCTTCAGTGTTTTTCAGAACCTAAGCGACAAGCCATGGGAGAGGAGCTAGCCAAGTTACTCGAGGCCGGATTCATCAGAGAAATAAAACATCCGGATTGGCTAGCAAACCTGGTGATGGTACCAAAGAAGGACAAATCCTGGCGCCTATGTGTCGATTTCAAGGACCTACATCGGCTAAGGTGGCGCCTGTGCAAATAATGGCAGTCTCCGCGTGTTGAGCGAATGCGAGAAGTCGGGGCATTTTTACATTTGCCACCCTGACCATGTTAGTAAATCGTCTATTAAAGAGACGAGGATCCTCAGATCCAAATCACACCATCCTCCCCCAGTGAGTATCCATCAGAGCGCACCCGAAAAAAGCCATCCCATCATGGCCGGCCGCCACAGCTCCTCCTCTCGCTCCTGTAGCGCTAAGCCAGGTGATTGAGAGAAGTGTTCTGTCCCCCACGGTCGATTGATGGAGTTGCAGACCCAGGGGTTTCTCCCGCCTGCATACATGGTCCCCGCCCGAGTCGGACTAGCCACTTACAATGGCGGGGAGCAAGCGGAGAGTTTTCCCAACCCATCCAGGGGGGAGCGGGTATGCCTTGTCCCTTACTTGCTGAGGGGCCTTGGATTTCCAATCCATCCGTTCCTCCGCGGGCTCCTAGAGTACTACGGCCTCCAGCTGCATAACTTCACTCCTGCCTCCATTCTACACATCACAGGCTACGTCGCCCTTTGCGAGCTATTTCTGGGCTGCGAAGCTCATTTCGAGCTATGGAAGAGGCTATTCTGCCTCGTCCCCCGCACTCAGGAAGGATCAATATATCAAGTGGCGGGCGAAATATGGCGATCGCGGGACGGATACTGTCCGGTACCCAAGAAGACATCAAAGATTGGCCTTGAGTGGTTTTATATGGAGGGCGTCCCCTTAGGACCCTATTCGGATGGGCCTTCCGAGTTTGCTAATGCCTGCTGAAGAAAGCATACAGTGGCGCCCCGGAGGAAGATAACAGAGAGGTCCTTTACCTGATGGGCAGGATAAAAATTTTGGCCAAATCAGGACTGACAATAATCGAGGTTATGTCGATATGTATAATGCGGGGGGTACAGCCACTTCAGTATCGGGGGAAACCCATGTGGCACTTCAATGGAGAAGACGATGCCACCCGCTGCGGTCGTAAAGGTCCACTGTGCCGTCGCGCTTAGGCCTCCACTTCAGGTACAACGGGAAGAAATGCCGAATAGAGGATCAAATAACATCCGCAAGAGTCTAACAGAATATGTCTTATGTGAATAAGCAGGCGTCGCTGCTGGCCGCTGCCGCTCGTAGTGTGGACGTCTCCGGACTGAAGTGGGACTTGGAGCGGACCGAGGAAGAGCTCGGCCTCATGAAGAGGCAGCTCGAGGAAAACAAAGGTACTCAATACCCCGTCTGTATATATATATAAATGAAAAATAGTTCATTGAAACCTATACGGAAGGGCTTGCTTGCAAGGGCCCGAGCTGCGGCGTGGTGGCCGCCGAGTCCGGCATGAATTTCGGCCAAGAGCTGCTGCCCTTCCTCTTCGGAGATGCACCTTTGGAGTACTCTGGTAGCACTTTTCTTATAAAGCTCTCCCTCGTGGACCTTGTAGGCTTTAGAGCGTCGCACAATGCAACGTGCCTCGTTTTGGCCCTCGGGCAGTTCTTGCCTATTTAGGTAGGCTAAGAAGGGTTCTGTCCACGGGGCGATGACAGCCATGATCACGCGGGGCGAAGGTGTTATTTCGGTGGTAGAGCCTCCGATTATGTTAGTGTGTTCGGGATCTGGGGTAGTGATCGGATCCGGACTAGTATTACCGGTCTCCCCTTCCCATACCACGGATGGCTTGAACAGCCTTTCCAAGAAGATATTCGATGGGACGGGGTCGCGCTTAGCGCCAATGCGGGCGAGGATATCCGCTGCTTGATTGTTTTCTCAGACCACATGATGGAATTCGAGCCCCTCGAACCGAGCTGACATCTTGAGGACGACATTGCGGTAAGCCGCCATTTTCGGATCCTTGGCATCAAAGTCTCCATTTATTTGAGATATTGCGAGGTTCGAATCCCCGCCCACTTCTAGGCGTTGAATGCCCATGGAAACTGCCATCCGAAGACCATGCAACAGAGCCTCGTATTCGGCTGCATTGTTGGAGTCTGTATATAATATTTGGAGTATGTATTGGACTGTATCTCCGGTGGGGGATGTCAGGACAACGCCCGCTCCCAGACCAGCCAGCATTTTAGAGCCGTCAAAGTGCATGCTCCAATTGGAGTACGCGCCGTACTCTTTAGGGAGTTCGGCTTTTGTCCATTCGGCGACGAAGTCAGCCAGTACTTGTGACTTAATGGCTCGTCGTGGTTTTTATATGATGTCGAACGGGAGGAGCTCGATAGCCCACTCAGCAATCCGGCCCATGGCATCACGGTTATTTATTATATCGTTGAGTGGTACTTCGGAGGCCACTGTGATTGAACACTTGAAAGTAGTGTCGTAGTTTTCGGGATGCCATTAAGACCGTGTATGCTATCTTTTGATAATGTGGGTACCGTGACTTGCATGGCGTGAGGACAGTGGATACGTAGTATACCGGCTTTCGAAGCGGGAACTTATGTCTGTCCTCCTCTCGTTCGACGACGAGCACTGCGCTTACAACTTGGTGTGTTGCAGCTATATATAACAACATGGGTTCGCCGATGTTTGGTGTGGCCAGGATTGGATTGCTAGCCAAGAGGGCCTTTATTTCTTCCAGACCGACCGTGGCCGCGTCCGTCCACTCGAAGTGTTCGGTGCGTCGAAGAAGGCGATAGAGAGGTAGTGCCTTTTCTTCCAGTCGGGAGATAAAGCGGCTTAAGGCAGCCACGCATCCAGTTAACTTCTGGATTTGCTTGAGGTCTGTTGAGGTAGCCAACTGTGATAGAGCTCGAATTTTGGCCGGATTTGCTTCAATTCCTCTATTGGAAACGATGAAGCCCAAGAGCTTTCTGGTAGGAACGCCGAAAACGCATTTTTCCGGATTGAGCTTGATGTTATATGTTCGGAGATTGTCGAAAGTAAGTCTCAGGTCATCTATTAAAGACTCGACTTGCCTGGTTTTGATGACCACGTCGTCCACGTATGCCTCAACTGTTTTGCCGATTTGTGTTTCCAGGCATGTTTGGATCATGCGTTGATAGGTTGCAACCGGCATTTTTTAGCCCGAAAGACATTGGTGCTTTCATTGAGAGTTCCACTGTGTCGTCATGATGCCTCGTGTAGGGTATTTCTTCGTTGTCCACTCCCCACTCAAGCCGGACATAGTTCGGCCAAGAGTCTCCTGACAGGGAGAGAGATTTCAACGAATTTAGCACGTCACCCAAGGGCGAGTGCTGGATGATATCCGCGAAGGTAAACTCCATGATCGGTGCCCAATCAGGTTCGATAGACACGGATGCACGCGGTTCGGAGCCTATGGCCGGAGACGAGTCCGAGGGTCTGATGACGCAGACCTCATTGGAGGCGAAGTCTGTGTTCGGCTCTATCACCGATGAGTGTGCGACCTCTGTGGCGGGGTCTATCCACCCATCCTCGGAGGGCATGATTCATTCCGGATCTAAGGCCGGAGCGGCAGCAGGTGTGATCTCCCAAACACCGTCCGATAGCAGATCTAAGTCATGCTCCTCGTGACTGTTCGGCACACCTGTCATGGGCTCGAATCCGTCGAAGATCAAGTCTCCGCGGATGTTGGCGGTGTAGTTCAGGCTTCCAAACCTGACCTGATGTCCAGGGGCATAGCTATCGATCTGCTCCAGATGGCCAAGCAAATTGGCCCGCAGTGCGAAGCCGCCAAATACGAAGATCTGTCCGGGGAGGAAAACCTCACCATGGATCGCATCGTTGTAGATGATTGAAGGAGCCATCAAGCCTTACCACGAGGACACAGTGGAACTCTCAATGAAAGCACCAATGTCGGTGTCAAAACCGGCGGATCTCGGGTAGGGGTTCCCGAACTGTGCGTCTAAGGCTAATGGTAACAGGAGGCAGGAGACACAATGTTTACCCAGGTTCGGGCCCTCTCGATGGAGGTAATACACTACTTCCTGCTTGATTGATCTTGATGACATGAGTATTAAAAGAGTTGATCTACCATGAGATCGTAGAGGTTAAACCCTAGAATCTAGCCAATGATTATGATTGTTGTTGTCCTACGGACTAAACCTTTCGGTTTATATAGACATGGAGGGGGCTAGGGTTACACAGAGTCGGTTACAGAGAAGGAGATCTACATATCCGAATTGCCAAGCTTGCCTTCCACGCAAAGGAGAGTCCCACCCAGACACGGCCAAAGTATATAGTCTGGCTGTCCGAGGACCCCCTAATCCAGGACTCCCTCAGGCACCTCGTGTGCTCTCCGGACTCTGTTTTCTTGCACGATACTTCTTTTAGTCGGTAAAAATTCATTATATAATCTCCCAAAGGTTTTGACCACCGTATCACGCAAATATCCTCTGTCTTTGTTTCGAGCTGTTTTCTGTCAGATTTGTCAAGGCCAGGCATCATGTCGTCTCCCTCCTCCAACAATAAAGGCAACGATGCTTGGCTAATGAAGATAGAGCTGAAGAGAGAAGAACCCATGGAGATCAACAAGGATGATGGGATCAAGAAGGTCATGGAGGATCAAGCTCCGGCGGCAGAAGAAGACATCCTTCAACCTAATCAAAATCGTCTTACCCCAACTGAGGTTGAAGCTGTCAAGATGATTGAATTAGCTCGCATACAAAGCAAGTATCTCACACGTGAAAATATTTTGTTGAAGGATCATATCACCGCACTCAACAAGGGCATTATCCACAAACTAGAGGAACTCCTACGCTCGATGTGCAACTATCCATCATCACCACCACCTTCATCACCTCCGAAAAAGGAGACCTAAACACATGGGTATGGGCACTCCCCTTGGAAACTGCCAAGCTTGGGGGAGGTGCCCCGGTATCGTATCACCATCGCACTCCTATCTTTACTGTTTTTCTTAGTCTGTTCCTTTTAGCAATATCTTGATCTAGTAGAATAAAGTTTTGGTATGATTTAGTTTTGAGTTTTGCCTTATGATCCTTCTATTTAATCGAGTCTGTGAGCTATATATAATAAAGATTAGTGTTGAGTCAAGGGCTTTGCTATCTTGCTATGATCTTGAGGGAATAAAAATAAAAGAAGTATAAAAAGAAATAAAGAGATCATATTGATCTTAGGGAGAGTAATGACTTCACATATAAAGAGTATGATGAATAAAAGTTGTTGAGAGTTGGCAAACATAGTTTTGGTCATCCTTGCAATTAATAGGAAGTAATAAAGAAAGAGAGGTTCTCATATATAAATATACTATCTTGGACATCTTTTATGATTGTGAGCACTCATTAAAATATGACATGCTAAAGAGTTGACATTGGACAAGGAAGACAACGTAATGGGTTATGTTTTATTATATTCAAAATAAAATATATTGTCATGGATCATCCAACATGTTGAGCTTGCCTTTCCCTCTCATGCTAGCCAAATTCCTTGCACCAAGTAGAGGTACTACTTGTGCTTCCAATTATCCTTAAACCCAGTTTTGCCATGAGAGTTGTCAGATATCGGGTTCCGGCAAAACCCTTAAGGTTCGAACTCTGGGGTGCGCGCGAAGATCTCCCCCTACCGATCCTCGTCCCAACGCCTCGCTGAGAATCTAAGCTACACGATGAACACAAGGGACACAAGGTTTATACTAGTTCAGGCCACCGTTGTGGTGTAATACCCTAATCCAGTGTGTGGTGTGGTCGATTGCCTCAGGGGATGATGATGAACAGTATAGGGGAAGAACAACCTCGCGAGAGGTGTTCTTGAGCTGGTGTGGTGTTCTCGTAGGGAAGAATCCGATCCCCTTTCTACTGTGGTGGCTATCTCTATTTATAGAGGCCTGGTCCTCTTCCCAAATATTGAGCGGGAAGGGAGCCAACAATGGCCATTTTGAAGGGGAACATCTAGTACAAGTTATCCTGACCAAAGTTGGTCTTCGGCTGCCAAAGGTACTGGCGATGACACCTTCTTGGGCTCCACGGTGACCTCCGTCCCGCCGCTCTGCTGGTCTTGGTCTCGTCTCACCGAAACGGTAACCTTTGCTTGATGCTTCGGTACTCCGCGCCTGCGCTTGCCTCCTTTGCACCAAAGGGGAAACGAGGACACGACGCAGGTTGGCGCCCGCCTGGTCTCGATCGTCATGGCTTGCATCATGGGCACCTCGCGAGGTACCCCTTCCTTGATCTCTTCGCCTCCTCGCAAGCCTGCCTGGTGAGGCCGTTTCTGAGGAAGCCTTGCGTCGTCCGCCCCGCGAGGCTTGGCCCCTTTAAGGGTCTTGAGCTTGAGTTGATGAAGATGGGCCATACTGGGCCACCCCTTGAGCCACGGCGCTGGCCGCAGGCCCGCAAGTTTGGGGACCCCCGTTCCCAGAACGCCGATAGTAGCCCCCGGGCCCAAGGCGTGCTCGGACTTGGCTTAGCAGCGAAGCGAAAGGGCAAGTGCGGAGCGCCATGGGCCCCAACAGCCTGCGGCCTTGGGCGCCGCGTGGCGGTTGATTGGACGTGGGCATATCCGCTTCCCCACACTGCCTCGGCAACTACCCGATTTGACGAGTCCCTGCTGCATGCAAAAAGAGTCATGATTACCTGCGATCGTGGAGGCCGACAGTTGGCCTCCCTTGGGTTATAAATGTGGGAGGGCGCAGGCCCCGCTGCACATCTCCCTCCCCCCGCTTGCTTCTTCTTCCTCCCTGCTCTAGTCGCCCGCCGTGTCCCATGGCGCCGACGAAGAGGTTCTTGGTCGCAGAGAAGGGGAAAACTCGCCGGAAGGGCCTGACTCCCCCAAGCGCGGCCGAGGTTGCCCCCGTAAGCACCCTGCGACTCCTGTGGTGGCTCCTCGCGGTCGCGGCGGTGGTCCCTCGCGCGGTGACGGTCGCCCGGTGGGTGAGGGAAGGCGCGTTGTGGTCGCACGGCCTCCCAGGCCGCGCTTCCACTCGGCCGAGGTGCTGCCGGAGTTCGTCGTGTGGTCGGCGGACCCGGCCAGCAACTGGCTTCAGCTTCCCCGCTTCTTCGCCAGCGAACTCCCGGCTGGCACTCCTGGCGGCCTCTGGCTCCAGGCGGATAGCTGCTGCAGCACGGCTTCCTGGGTCTCGGTGGAGATCTCCGTCGCGAACGCGCCCTGGCCCTTGGTGGCGACGTTGCCAGCGTCTTGGTGGCTTTGGGCAGCGGTGCACCCTGCACTTCAAGTTTGATGGCGACGCGACCCTCTACGTGAGGGTGTTTGGAGAAGATGGCCGTCGTGTCGGGTGCTGCCCTGAAGGCGATGACGGTGACCAAGTGCTGGGACTTGGCGACAGCCGCCACGAGGACGAAGGCGAGCCCGCCGCCGGCGACGCTCGCAGCTCGCCAAGCTTCAGCGACTCCCCCTCTGGTGACAGCTCCTCCAGCGGTGGCCGCGATCAACCGCCGCGCTGCAGCGCTCGCTTCAAGGGTGGTGGCGGGTCATCCCGCCGTCGTGCCTCGGTGAAGCGTGAGGAGGAGTCTGATTGAGCTCAGGAGGGCGGTGTGAATCCCCCCTCACGAGCCGTCGCCAGGCACGCCGCGTTTATTTTGTTTACCTCCTTTTTCCTGCATAGAGAGAGAAGTATGGAGCCTCGTGGGGGCGTGCTGGACTATTGCCCTTAATTATTATGCTATTTCTATTATTCCCACGCTGTGTTGTGGTGTTGCGGTTGTGTGCTTGTGCATAGGAACAACTTAGCTCAGGGGGGCTCGCTGCAGTTTTTACCTCGCGAGATACCTGTCTAAGGCCTCGCCGGGTGTCTTGAGGCCTGCAAAAATTAGCCAGGAGAATAGCTTTCGAACCTTTATCACGAGGGTGACCGGCTCCGGTCCTGTGTTTGTGTCGTGATGCTCGTGGGGCATGGACCGGGAGGGGTGCTCCCGCTGTGAACTTGAGTGAGGAAGCCTCACGAAATTAGGCAAGAAGGTGCTCACGAGGGTGCCCGCATAGCCCCCTCGCGAGGCTTGCAAAAGAGAGGTCGAGTCAGGCAAAGAAATAGAGACAAAGAATCACGGGCAGGGTACGGCAAACAACACTAGAAGCAACTCCAATAAAGTTTCGAACAAGGGTGAACAAGCCAACTGCGGAAAGCAAATGAAAAGCCACGTCCGGCACCTAGTCTAGTCTTCGACGTCTTCTCACCAGCGTGGAGCTAAGTGCTGCCACTGGGCGTGGGCGGGAGCCCCCGAGGCCCAAGGGCAGCACACCGGAGGCTCCGGGGCGTGTACAGCCCCAACTCATTATTACGTGAGAGTGTCACGGGCGGCGAGCTTCACAGGCATTGGCCTTCTTCACATGCACTGGGCCTTTCCTTGAGGCGACGAGCTTCACAGGCACTGGGCCTTGATACGTTTCCAACGTATCCATAATTTTTGATTGCTCCATGCTACTTTATCTATTGTTTTGGACTATAATGGGCTTTATTTTCCAATTTCATATTATTTTTGGGACTAACCTATTAACGGAGGCCCAGCCTGAATTGTTGTTTTTGCCTATTTGGTGTTTCAAGAAACGGAATATCAAACGGAGTCCAAAGCGGAATGAAACCTTCGGGGCGTGATCTTCTCACCGAACGTGATCCAGGAGACTTGGACCCTACTCCAAGGAGTGCCATAGGCGGTCACGAGGGTGGGGGCGCGCCCTCCCCCCAGGGCGCGCCCCCCTGCCTCGTGGACCCCCTAACGCTCCTCCAACGTACTCCTTCCTCCTATATATACCTACGTACCCCCAACAGATCGGGGACGGAGCCAAAAACCTAATTCCACCGCCGTACCTTCCTGTATCCACGAGATCCCATCTTGGGGCCTGTTCCGGAGCTCCGCCGGAGGGGGCATCCACCACGAAGGGCTTCTACATCAACACCATAGCCCCTCCGATGAAGTGTGAGTAGTTTACTTCAGACCTTCGGGTCCATAGCTAGTAGCTAGATGGCTTCTTCTCTCTTTTTGGATCTCAATACAATATTCTCCCCCTCTCTCGTGGAGATCTATTCGATGTAATCTTCTTTTTGTGGTGTGTTTGTTGAGACCGATGAATTATGGGTTTATGATCCAGCTTATCTATGGAAAATATTTGATTCTTCTCTGAATTCTTTTATGTATGATTAAGTTATCTTTGCAAGTCTCTTCGAATTATCCGTTTGGTTTGGCCAACTAGATTGGTAGTTCTTGCAATAGGAGAGGTGTTTAGCTTTGGGTTCAATCTTGCGGTGTCCTTACCCAGTGACAGAAAGGGTTGCAAGGCACGTATTGTATTGTTGCCATCGAGGATAACAAGATGGGGTATTTATCATATTGCATGAATTTATTCCTCTACATCATGTCATCTTGCTTAAAGCGTTACTCTGCTTTTAACTTAATACTCTAGATGCATGCTGGATAGCGGTCGATGAGTGGAGTAATAGTAGTAGATGCAGAATCGTTTCGGTCTACTTGTCACGGACGTGATGCCTATATACATGATCATTGCCTGGATAACCTCATAACTATGCTCAATTCTGTCAATTGCTCAACAGTAATTTGTCCACCCACCGTAGAATATCTATGCTCTTGAGAGAAGCCACTAGTGAAATCTATGGCCCCCGGGTCTATTCTCATCATATCAATCTCCATCACTTTATTTACTTGCTTTGCTTTTACTTTTTACTTTGCATCTTTATACCAAAAATACCAAAAATATTATCTCTATCAGATCTCACCCTAGTAAGTGACCGTGAAGGGATTGACAACCCCTAAGCGTTGGTTGCGAGTAGCTATCGTTTTGTGCAGGTACGAGGGACTTGCGTGTGGTCTCCTACTGGATTGATACCTTGGTTCTCAAAAACTGAGGGAAATACTTACGCTACTTTGCTGCATCATCCTCTCCTCTTCGGGGAAATCCAACACAGTGCTCAAGAGGTAGCAAGAAGAATTTCTGGCGCCGTTGCCGGGGAGGCTTGCGCAAAAGTCAACATACCAAGTACCCGTCACAATCCCTATCTCTCGCATTACATTATTTGCCATTTGCCTCTTGTTTTCCTCTCCCCCACTTCACCTTTGCCGTTTTATTCGCCCTCTCTTTCTCAATCTCCTCCTCTTTTTCCCTTTGCCTTTTGTTTGCTCGTGTGTTAGTTTGCTTGCTTGTCGCTATGTCGAATTCCTTACCTGCTCCTATGTCTCCCGAGTTTGAAGTTCTTCACTTCAAGCAACGGCAAGGAGAAAATTTAAAAGATGCTTGGTATAGGATGATGGAATTTTATCGTAAGTGCACCCTAGAGGTGAACTTTAGAATTCTTCTTCGCAATTTTTATGTTGGGTTAAATATGACGCATAGACAACTCTTGGATTGCATTGCCAAGGGAAATTTTACTGAAATTGATCCCAGTATTGCGCATGAAATTATAGAGGGAATAGTGGGAACACTACCCCAAAAGGGAGGATCTCATCCTACCCAGGAAGAAACCCAAGTGTTTGAGAAGATTTTCGAAGTAACAAAATTTTTACAAAAGTCTCTTGAGCCTCTTAAAAGTGTTAGCAGAAATCTTCACCGCATGAATATGTTGATTACTCTTTGTAATAAGCGGTTGGATTCTTTAGATCTAAAAATTTCCGAGTATGAAGGGAAGCGGCAAGAACCACCCGGATTCGAGCATGACTCCGCTAAAAAATTGAAAATTAAACATAGTAATACCTAGATCTATCCTTGCTTTTATGCCTAGCTAGGGGCGTTAAACTATAGCGCTTGTTGGGAGGCAACCCTATTTTATTTTGTGTTTTTTGTTTTTGGTTCTGGTTAGGAATAAATAATCCATCTAGCCTCTGTTTAGATGTGGTTTTATGTTTTAATTAGTGTTTGTGCCAAGTTGGACCTATTGGATCTTCTTGGATGATAGTTATTTGATCTTGCTGTAATTTCCAGAATCTTTGTGCTTAGTGCCCGAATTGTTAAAAATCACCAGAACGTGATAAAACACTTATTCCAATTGCTTCTGATCATTAAACAAATTTTCCAGGTCATATAAATTTTGTAGAATTTTTTGGGTTCCATAAGTTTGCGTTAGTTATAGATTACTACAGACTGTTCTGTTTTTGACAGATTCTGTTTTGCGTGTGTTGTTTGCTTATTTTGATGAATCTATGGTTAGTAAAATAGTTTATAATCCATAGAGAAGTTGGAATGCAGTAGGTTTAACACCAATATAAATAAAGAATGAGTTCATTACAGTACCTTAAAGTAGTCTTTTGTTTTCTTTCTCTAACGGAGCTCACGAGATTTCTATTGAGTTTTGTGTTGTGAAGTTTTCAAGTTTTGGGTGAATTCTTTTGATGGATTATGGAACAAGGAGTGGCAAGAGCCTAAGCTTGGGGATGCCCATGGCACCCACAAGATAATCCAAGGACACCAAAAATTCAAAGCTTGGGGATGCCCCAGAAGGCATCCCCTCTTTCGTCCACTTCCATCGGTAATTTACTTGGAGCTATATTTTTATTCACCAACATGATATGTGTTTTGCTTGGAGCGTCTTGTATGATTTGAGTCTTTGCTTGTTAGTTTACCACAATCATCCTTGCTGTACACACCTTTTGAGAGAGCCATATATGAATTGAAATTTGATAGAATACTCTATGTGCTTCACTTATATCTTTTGAGCTTGATAGTTTTGCTCATAGTGCTTCACTTATATCTTTTTGAGCGTGATAATTTTTGCTCTAGTGCTTCACTTAGATCTTTTAGAGCATGTTGGTGGATTTGTTTTAAAGAAACCTGATCTCTCATGCTTCACTTAGATTATTTTGAGAGTCGTTAATAGCATGGTAATTTGCTTAATGTTAATATACTTGGTGTTCAAGATATGTGAAACTTTATTTTGAGTGCGTTGAATACTAAGATAAGTTTGATGCTTGATAATTGTTTTGAGATATGGAGGTAATAATATCAAAGTCATGCTAGTTGAGTAGTTGTGAATTTGAGAAATGCTTGTGTTGAAGTTTGTAAATCCCGTAGCATGCACGTATGGTTAAAGTTGTGTAACAAATTTGAAGCATGAAGTGTACCTGGCTTGTGCATCCTTATGAGTGGCGGTCGGGGACGAGCGATGGTCTTTTCCTACCAATCTATCCCCCTAGGAGCATGCGCGTAGTACTTGATTTTTGATGACTTCTAAATTTTTGCAATAAGTATATGAGTTCTTTTGACTAATGTTGAGTCCATGGATTATCGCACTTTTACCTTTCCGCCTTTGCTAGCCTCTTGATGCCGTGCATTGCCCTTTCTCACATTGAGAGTTGGCGCAAACTTCGCCGGTGCATCAAACCCCGTGATACGATCGCTCTATCACACATAAACCTCCTATATCTTCCTCAAAACAGCCACCATACCTACCTATTATCGCATTTCCATAGACATTCCGAGATATATTGCCATGCAACTTTCCACCGTTCCGTTCATCATTATTGTGACATACATTACTTTTGTCATATTGACATTGCATCATCATGTAGTTGACATCGTATTTGTGGCAAAGCCACCATGCATTATTCATACATGTCACTCCTGATTCATTGCACCATCCCGGTACACCGCCGGAGGCATTCATATAGAGTCATACCTTGTTCTAGTTTCGAGTTGTAATCCTCATGTTGTAATCAATAGAAGTGTGATGATCATCATTATTAGAGCATTGCCCAAATAAAAAAAGAAACGCCAAAAAAAGGCCCAAAAACAGAAAAGGGCAATGCTACTATCTCTTTTTACACACTTGTGCTTCAAAGTAGCACCATGTTCTTCATGTAGTGAGTTTCATATATTGTGCTTCAAAGTAGCACCTCGTTCTTCATATAGTGAGTCTCATAAGTTGTCTTTTTCATACTAGTGGGAATTTTTCGTTATAGAACTTGGCTTGTATATTCCTACGATGGGCTTCCTCAAATGCCCTAGGTCTTCATGAGCAAGCAAGTTGGATGCACACCCACTAGTTTTCTTTTGTTGAGCATTCATAGCTCTAGTGCATCCGTTGCATGGCAATCCCTACTCCTCATGTTGACATCAATTGATGGGCATCTCCATAGCCCGTTGATTATCCTAGTCAATGTGAGACTTTCTCCTTTTTTGTCTTCTCCACACAATCCCCATCATCATACTCTATTCCACCCATAGTGCTATATCCATGGCTCACGCTCATGTATTGCGTGAAGGTTGAAAAAGTTTGAGATTATTTAAGTATGAAACAATTGCTTGGCTTGTCATCGGGGGTATAGAAGTTGGGAACATCTTTGTGTGACGAAAATGAATCATAGCCTAACTATATGATTTTGTAGGGATGAACTTTCTTTGGCCATGTTATTTTGAGAAGACATAATTATTTTGATTAGTATGCTTGAAGTATTATTATTTTTATGTCAATATGAACTTTTGTCTCGAATATTTCGGATCTGAATATTCATATCACAATTAAGAAGATTTACATTGAAATTATGCCAAAGTATCACTCCGCATCAAAAATTCTCTTTTTGTCATTTACCTACTCGAGGACGAGCAAGAATTAAGCTTGGGGATGCTTGATACGTCTCCAACGTATCTATAATTTTTTATTGCTCCATGCTACTTTATCTATTGTTTTGGACTATAATGGGCTTTATTTTCCACTTTTATATTATTTTTGGGACTAACCTATTAACCGGAGGCCCAGCCCAGAATTGCTGTTTTTTTTGCCTATTTTAGTGTTTCGAAGAAACGGAATATCAAACGGAATGAAACCTTCGGGAACGTGATCTTCTCACCGAACGTGATCCAGGAGACTTGGACCCTACTCCAAGGTGTGCCAGAGGCGGTCACGAGGGTGGGGGGCGCGCCCTCCCCCCCTGGGCGCGCCCCCCTGCCTCGTGGGCCCCCTGACGCTCCACCGACGTACTCCTTCCTCCTATATATACCTACGAACCACCAACAGATCGGGGACGGAGCCAAAAACCTAATTCCACCGCCATACCTTCCTGTATCCACGAGATCCCATCTTGGGGCTTGTTCTGGAGCTCCGCCGGAGGGGGCATCCACCACGGAAGGCTTCTACATCAACACCATAGCCCCTCCGATGAAGTGTGAGTAATTTACTTCAGACCTTCGGGTCCATAGCTAGTAGCTAGATGGCTTCTTCTCTCTTTTCGGATCTCAATACAATGTTCTCCCCCTCTCTCGTGGAGATCTATTCGATGTAATCTTATTTTTGCGGTGTGTTTGTTGAGACCGATGAATTGTGGGTTTATGATCCAGCTTATCTATGGAAAATATTTGATTCTTCTCTGAATTCTTTTATGTATGATTAAGTTATCTTTGCAAGTCTCTTCGAATTATTCGTTTGGTTTGGCCAACTAGATTGGTAGTTCTTGCAATAGGAGAAGTGTTTAGCTTTGGGTTCAATCTTGCGGTGTCCTTACCCAGTGACAGAAAGGGTTGCAAGGCATGTATTGTATTGTTGCCATCGAGGATAACAAGATGGGGTATTTATCATATTGCATGGATTTATTACTCTACATCATGTCATCTTGCTTAAAGCGTTACTCTGTTTTTAACTTAATACTCTAGATGCATCTTTGGATAGCGGTCGATGAGTGGAGTAATAGTAGTAGATGAGAATCGTTTGGTCTACTTGTCATGGATGTGATGCCTATATACATGATCATTGCTGGATAACCTCATAACTATGCTCAATTCATCAATTGCTCAACAGTAATTTGTTCACCCACCGTAGAATATCTATGCTCTTGAGAGAAGCCACTAGTGAAACCTATGGCCCCGGTCTATTCTCATCATATCAATCTCCATCACTTTATTTACTTGCTTTGCTTTTACTTTTACTTTGCATCTTTATACCAAAAATACCAAAAATATTATCTCTATCAGATCTCACCTAGTAAGTGACCGTGAAGGATTGACAACCCCTAAGCGTTGGTTGCGAGTAGCTATCGTTTTGTGCAGGTACGAGGGACTTTGCGTGGTCTCCTCTTGGATTGATACCTTGGTTCTCAAAAGCGAGGGAAATACTTACACTACTTTGCTGCATCATCCTCTCCTCTTCGGGGAAATCCAACGCAGTGCTCAAGAGGTAGCAGGCCTTCCTTGCAAGCACTGGGCCCCACTTCACAGGCGCCGGGCCTTCTTTACAGGCACTGGGCCTTACTTCAAGGGTAAAATCTCCGGAGGTGCTAGATGTTCCACGCGTTTGGGATGGGCACCCCCTCCTGGGTCTCTAAGCGTGCGGCGCCAGGTCTGGAAACATGAACAACCTTGAACGAGCCCTCCCACATGGGCGAGAGCTTGTGCAGCCCTTCCCTGGAGAGCACCCGCCTGAGCACGAGGTCACCTACCTCGAGAGTCCTGGGGCGGATGTTGCGGCAGTGGTACCGCCGCAGCGCCTGCTGGTATCTTGCCGCTTGAAGCACGGCCTCCCGACGGTGTTCCTCCCCCAGCACGAGATCCATCCCCCGCATGGCGTCTTGCTGCGCTTCGTCAAACGCCAGGACCCGCGCAGAGCGACGCCTGACCTCATGAGGGAGGACCGCCTCTGCTCCATAGACGAGGAAGAATGGGTTTCGCCGGTCGACTTGGTGGCGATAGTGCGGATAGACCATAGCACGGACTGGAGCTCGTCGTACCAGCCCCTGCCGCAGGCCTCCAGCTTCTTCTTGAAGGTCCTAGTTTTGAGGCCTTTCAGGACCTCCGCGTTGGCGCGTTCAGCCTGGCCGTTGCTCCAAGGGTGCGCCACCGAAGCGTGGCATATCTGCGTTCCAAGGATAGCATAATATGTTTTGAAGAGATTGCTGGTGAATAGTGAACCGTTGTCGGTGATGATGCGATTAGGCACCCCGAATCGGCTCACGAGGCCCTTGATGAACTTGACTGCGGAGCCAGCTGGGATGGTGCGGACAGCTTCCACCTCCGCCCACTTGGTGAATTTGTCAATGGTGACGTAGAGGTAGTGATAGCCCCCTGGCGCCCGAGGAAACGGGCCCAAAATGTCCAGCCCCCAAACCGCGAACGGCCATGAGAGCAGGATGGTCTGCAGGCCCTGAGCTGGTTGATGAATCTATTTGGCGTGGAATTGACAGGCTTCACAAGCCTTCACGAGCTCGATCGCATCGTTGACTGCTGTAGGACAATAAAACCCGCTGCGAAACGCCTTGCCGACGAGGGTCCGTGATGACGAGTGGTGCCCACAGTCTCCACCATGAATGTCTGCCAGCAACTCCTTCCCATGTTCCCTGGTGATGCAACACAGGGAAACATCGTTGGGCCGCTTCCGGTAGAGCTCTCCGTCTTGGACACAATAGGCCGTGGCCTGCCGGGCCACGCGTTCCACGTCCTCTTCTTTCTCTGGTAGAGTCACTTGCATCAGGTAATCCTTGAGCTCCGCAGTCTAGCATCCTTCCTGAGGCTCCAGCGCCAGGAGCAAGCGTGCTCCTGAGGTCGGGCCATAGGCTGGAGCTCCTGAGGCAGGTGGTTGAGGGAGTTCCTCCTGAGGTTGCGTTGTGCTTGATAGTGACGGTGCTGCTGAGGGCTTGAAGAGCCGTTCCTCGAAAATGCCAGGCTCTTGAGGCAGCAGCCTCGGTGCCCTCTTGGCGATGTCATCAGCCTCCTGATTGGTGCCGCGAGGCACATGCTGCAGCTCCAGCCCCAGAAACTGCTTTTCCATCTTGCACGCTTCTGTAAGGTACGCCTCCATGTGCTCGTCCTTGGGCTCGTATACTTTGTTGGAGAAGTTGACGAGGAGCTGTGAGTCACCCTTGATGATGAGACGATTCACCCCCAGTGCGGCCGTGGCCTTTAAGTCTGCTATGAGGCCCTCGTATTCTGCTATGTTGTTGGAAACCTTTTCGCCCTGCTGGAAACAGAGCTGCACAGCGTAATAGAGATTGTCTTGAGTGGGGGATATAAGTACTACGCCGGCCCCTGCGCCATGTCGCGAGAATGCTCCATCGAAGTGCATCACCCAGCCGTCAGGTGCCTCGCTTCCCGAGGAAAGCGACCGATCTTCACCTTCTTCGAGCCCTGGCGCCTCTGTCCATTCTACCACAAAATCTGCAAGTGCGGCTCCTTTGACGACTCTGGTCGTGCTGAATTCTAACTGAAATGCTTGCAGCTCGATGTTCCATTCAGCGACCCTCCCAGCGGAGTTGGGACTCCTGAGCACCCTCTCCAATGGGTAGGCTGAGACAACCTTGATGGGGTGACCCTGGAAGTAGTGCCGCAGCTTTCGAGAAGCCACCAATAGCGCGAGCAAGAGCTTTTGGGGCATGGGGTACTGTGCCCTTGCATCCCGCAGCATCGTGCTGACGAAATACACAGGATGCTCGACGAGGGTGGGCGTGCCGACGGAGCCCGCACCCTCCAAAGAGTCGAGCGCCTCCTGAGGCGTTTGAGCCCCTGGCTCCTGACTTCTTGGTGAGGTCCCCTCAGCCCCAGAGGCGTCGTCCTGTTGAGGCTGGTCCCCATCTGCCGAGGTCGTGGCCCTCGCGAGGCCTTCCTAGCCTTGTGCTGCCACGGTCGGGGTTGCGGCCGATGCGGCCTTGACCCAGCGCTCCTCACGGACTGCCACCAGAGCTGCGCTGGCGGAGCAGGGCGTGGCGGCGAGGTAGAGCACCAAGGGCTCCTGAGGGCGTGGAGCCACCATCACCGGAGGGCTGGTCAGGTACTTCTTGAGATCTTGGAACGCTTCATCATCCTCTTGAGTCCATTCGAACGGACCCTTCTTCTTCATCAGCTTAAAGAAGGGCAGGGCACGTTCCCCCAGCTTGGAGATGAAGCGCCCTAACGCGGTTACTCGCCCGGTGAGCTTCTGCATCTCCCTGAGGGTTTGCGGCGGACTCATGTGTTCGATTTCCTTGACCTTCTCTGGGTTAGCCTCGATACCTCTGTGGGACACGAGGAAGCCCAGAAGCTTGCCAGAAGGAACACCGAACATGCACTTCTCCGGGTTGAGCCGTAGGTCCACTTCGCGAAGGCTCACGAAGGTTTCTTCCAGGTCCTGTATCAGGGTCTTGGCCTCCCGAGACTTCACCACGATGTCATCGATGTAGGCCTCGGCGTTTCTCCCGAGCTGCCGGCCCAAGGCGATATGCATCAGTCGCTGAAAGGTTGCGCCTGTGTTGCGCAATCCGAATGGCATGCAGGTGTAGCAGTACACCTCGCACGGGGACAGGAAGGCCATTTTCTCCACATCTTCTACCGCCATCTTGATTTGGTGATAGCCAGAGAAGGCATCCAGGAAGCACAATAGGTCGCACTCAGCGGTGGAGTCGATGATTTAGTCGATGCGGGGGAGCGGGAACGGATCTTGAGGGCAGGCGTTGTTGAGGTTGACGAAGTCGATGCACATGCGCTCCTTTCCTCCCTTCTTTGGCATAACAACAGGGTTTGCCAGCCACTCCGGATAGCGAACCTCGCGAATGACTCCCGCGGCTTCTAGCTTGCGGGTTTCTTGGACGATGAAGGCCTTCTTCTCGGTGGACTGCCGCCTTGATTTCTGCTTCACGGGGCGCACATTGGGGCACATGTTCAGGTGGTGCTCGATCACCTTCCTTGGGAGCCCTGCTAGCTGCTTGGGTTCCCACGCGAACACCTCCTTGTTTGCGCGCAAGAATTTCACTAGAGCCTCCTCTTGCTCGGGGTCGAGATTGGCGCCTATGGTGAAGGTGGTGCCGGAGGATCCATCCTCATCGACTGGTACCTGCTTAGTCTCCGTCTTGTCTTGGGTGAACAGCTGCTTCTTCTTGGTTGGCGCAGTCCCCTTGGCCTTGAGGGTGTCGGCGCTGGTGGGCTGCGCCACTGCGGCCGCCTTGAAGGCGAGCTTGAGCGCCTGCAGAGCATCCTCCGTATCTCCAGCTACGGTGAGGACGCTGCTGCTCCCGGGCATCTTCATGAGGTTGTAGGTCGGGGTGAGTCGCTGCCATGAACTGGGCCAAGGCAGGGTAGCCGAGGATGGCGTTGTACGGGAGGCCGATGGGGGCGATGTCGAAGTCGACCAGCTCCGTGCGGAAGTTGTCGTGGGTGCCAAAGGTCACCGGGAGGCGGATATACCCCAGGGAGCCGGTGGAACTGCCTCCGACGCCCGAGAAGGACTTGCTGGGTCGGAGTCGCTCCAGGGGCACGTGGAGGAGGTTGAAGGCCTCCACCGAGAGCATGTTGAGGCTAGCACCACCGTCGATGAGGGTCCTGGTGACGGCCACCTGGCAGATGGTGGGAGTGCACAGCAACGGGAGCGCACCCGAGCAGGTGGTGTTGGCGGGGTGATCGTCCAAGCTGAAGGTCAAGTCGGTCTTGGGTGCCACCAACCCGGAGGGGCTTCACGGCGCGTGAGGGCGGCGCCGATCTGGCGGACGAACGGGTTGACGTGGCGGCTCGAGGGTGGCGCTTGCGAGCCGCCCAGGAGAGCTGCGACGACCGGGGGTGCCGGCGCAACATAATGGGCGAGGAAGAGGTCGCGCAGCTCCTCCCAGGAGGCCACCAAAGCCGTTGGCAGGCCACATGCGCGGAACGCCGGTGAGGGCCATGGGAAGCCAGTTGGCCATGACCATGTTGTCGCCCCCGGCCTTGAGGACGGCCTCCTCATACGCCAGCAGGAAAGCTAGTGGATTCGTCGCGCCGTCGTAGCGCGGCGGCATCTCTGGCTTGAACTTGTTCGGCCACTTCACCTGTCTCAAGGTGGGGGCCAAGGCTCGGAGCCCCCTAGCCCCAGTGCCAGCATCGGCCGCCGGAGCGGGCGGCGCGTTGTCTGCCATGAGGTCGAAGCGCGGTGTTGATGGAGAGCGGGTCGACGAAACAGAGAGCTCTGGCGCACCCCTACCTGGCGCGCCAAATGTCGGATATCGGGTTCCGACAAAACCCTTAAGGTTCGAACTCTGGGGTGTGTGCGAAGATCTCCCCCTACCGATCCTCGTCCCAACGCCTCGCTGAGAATCTAAGCTACATGATTAACACAAGGGACACAAGGTTTATACTGGTTCGGGCCACCGTTGTGGTGTAATACCCTAATCCAGTGTGTGGTGTGGTGGATTGCCTCAGGGGCTGATGATGAACAGTACAGGGGAAGAACAACCTCGTGAGAGGTGTTCTTGAGCTGGTGTGGTGTTCTCATAGGGAAGAATCCGATCCCCTTTCTACTGTGGTGGCTATCTCTATTTATAGAGGCCCTGGTCCTCTTCCCAAATATTGAGCGGGAAGGGAGCCAACAATGGCCATTTTGAAGGGGAACATCTAGTACAAGTTATCCTGACCAAAGTTGGTCTTCGGCTGCCAAAGGTACTGGCGATGACGCCTTCTTGGGCTCCACGGTGACCTCCGTCCCACCGCTCCGCTGGTCTTGGTCTCGTTGCACCGAAACGGTAACCTTTGCTTGATGCTTTGGTACTCCGCGCCTGCGCTTGCCCCCTTTGCACCAAAGGGGAAACGAGGACACGGCGCAGGCTGGCGCCCGCCTGGTCTCGATCGTCATGGCTTGCGTCATGGGCACCTCGCGAGGTACCCCTGCCTTGATCTCTCCGCCTCCTAGCGAGCCTGCCTGGTGAGGCCGTTCCTGAGGAAGCCTTGCGTCGTCCGCCCCGTGAGGCTTGGCCCCTCGTGAGGGTCTTGAGCTTGAGTTGATGAAGATGGGCCGTACTGGGCCACCCCTTGAGCCACGCCGCAGGCCGCAGGCAGGCAAGTCTGGGGACCCCCGTTCCCATAACGCCGACAAGAGTCCACCATATCTACCTATGGATTGAGTAAGATCCTTCAAGTAAGTTGTCATGTTGCATGCAATAAAAATTGCTCTCTAAATATGTATGACTTATTAGTGTGGAGAAAATAAGCTTTATACGACCTTGTGATATGGAAGCAATAAAAGCGATGGACTGCTTAATAAAGGTCCATATCACAAGTGGCAATATAAAGTGACATTCTTTTGCATTAAGATTTCGTGCATCCAAACATAAAAGCACATGACAACCTCTGCTTCCCTCTGTGAAGGGCCTATCTTTTACTTTTTGTCTTATACATTATGCAAGAGTCATGGTGATCTTCACCTTTCCTTTTTACATTTTATCCTTTGGCAAGCACCTTGTGTTGGAAACATCCTGATATATATATATATATATATATATATATATATATATATATATATATATATATATATATATATATATAGGTGGGTCTATTATGATAACACCCTCTAGAGTCTTATTCGCACACCAAAATGCTTATTCTGATAACAGTTTCGTACTGACCCGTGGCTACAAACTAACCCCGCAAAAGAAACTGACCGAACTGCACGGGCCAAATAAAACTTCCCGCGTCGCTCACTCTCCCCACCTCCCTCCCCACCCTGCCAGGCTGCTAGCAACCTCCCCGCGCCCACTTCCCTCCCCACCTACCTCCCCGCACCGCCCCACCTCCCTCCCCATCTTCTTCGGCATGGCGCGCCCCTCCCCTCCCCATCTTCTCCGGCATGGCGCGCCCCTCCCCTCCCCACCTTCTCCGGTGGCACCGCCCACCAGCACCTCTAACCTTCCTCCCCGCACCGCCCCTCCCCTCCCTACCCCACCTTCTCCAGTGGGTCATGGCGGGATCCAGCCGCCCACGGCCGCCGGCACAGCCTCAGCCACCAGATCTGGCCGCCGCCAACCCTCAGCGTGGAAGCCCCCACTCCCTCAGCCCGGCGCCGGATCCGGCGAGATCCGCACCGGGGTGCTAGGAGGTGGGTCTCTATGGGGCGGCGACCTTCTACTCCACCGACGGCCACCACCAGCAGCGGTCGCCGTCGGCCACCCTCTCCATCATCTCCCTCCTCCTCCGGCAACGGTCGCCGTCGGCCACCAATGCGTCCTTCCATCTATGGTGCGACCCCTCCTGTCGATGATCCCCCCTCCTCCCTGCCACCTCCCTCCCTCCCCCTCCCCCTGCCGGAACCTCGACCTCAACCGTCGGGTGGTGTGTGGTGGTGGTGCGGAGAGGTTCACTTAGAGGCCCATCTGCAGCCCCCTGCACTAGCCTCTCCACATCCCCCCTGCACCAGCCTCGCCAGATCGTCGTTCTCTGGTGCAGCCACCCCCGCGGCGGCCCGGCAACATCGCGTTCAGACATGGGTCGGCCGCCGGCCGTTCAACCACGACGACCTCCTACAAATTTTTTGTAGATCGGTTTTTGTTGCTGCCCGACCATAGGTACTGTAGTTCGCCGGTGACCAACAGCCACCCCGACCTCCCTCCCCATCTATTTCCTTCATCACCGGCGCGCATGGTCATGGTCACCCGATTCGTGCAAGGTGCACTGCTCCGAGGTGCTCGCCTCCTTGCATCCACCAGATCCGTTCACGTGGTACATCGGAGACCTCCACAACCACCTTCATGCAGTTCGCGCAGTGCACCCATGCGGTGCGGAGAGTGTGTGCGTGCAATCCATGAAGGACATCCATGGCCACCGGGAAGTGCATAAAGGAGTGCAACGGCAGCGGAGCCCCAAACTGGGCGGTGCTGTACTGTAGGCATTGAAGTCCGGCAAGGCATCTGGCCAAGTTTAGTAGCTCACTTTGTAAATAAACACATGATGTTATCTATCTCTTGCCACAGTACGTTGTTTATGTTGTTTGCTTTGCTGTTGTTTTGCAGTGTGCTAGTCGCGTTGGTGTAGCCCGCTGGCATCCAGCAGGGGATGCAGCTCTTCGGTGGGTGAAGTGCGGTCCACACCGAGCGCCAATGCAGTGATGTGCCCCGCAGGAGGTGAGCGCCCTCCTCTCCCTCCTTTCCTTCTTCCTCCTCACCTCTCCCTCACACCTCGCTTGTGCCCCACAGGTGGCTCCATGGCCATCTCAATCTTGTCCCTGCGCCACACCATGGATCCCGTTTGATAGTGAGCTCCCCGGCGACCAAGTGTTGCAGCCCACTTTTTTATTTTTGCAATTGGCATGTTAAAGTTTCTTTTTGCAGTGTGTGTGTTGTTCGGTGTAAGCTCGAATGAAGACACATATCAGTCCACCGTGTTCTCTAATGCAGAAAAAGGAGGAAAAACCAATTATAAGAAAAGAAGCAAAAGATCCGCTCTCCTGCGTGTAGTTCGTTTAGAGTATGATTGATGTCCTGTATTGTGGGTCATGGAGTTCGATTGGGGCTCCCCTAGTAAAGTTCATAAAAAAATTGTCCATTGAGATTTGCAGTGCAGTGCATAGTATAGAGGAGTTTACTTTGTAAAAACTTCTACAAAGGAGTTCACTTTTTCTTATTTTTAGAAGAATTCTTTTGCAAATTTGTATGGACATAGTTTATAATTTGTGAAAAATCGGATGTTGAAAGCAAGATGTAGTTTCTCTGTTAAAACCCCCTTGGTGGTTACGATAAAAAGCATGCAGTTTGTTTCGAATTGGGTCGCAGCTCACTTCCTCCGATGCAAAATTCAAATTGCACTTGTTCCTGCATGGCGTCGCGTGTTCAAAAAAATAAATTGTATCGGCACTTGCAGTGCATTTTGCTGTCGCGTGTGGTTCACTATGCTGGCCTCGCAGTTGAGATGAAATAATAAAGCGAAAATCCTAGGAAAAAATAAAAATAATGCAACTCCCTTTGTCGCTATTGGAATGCGGTTCATTTTGTAGTGAGTCAAAGTGGTTCACTCTGTAAAGCAAAAAGATTGTCGAAAAGAAGTATGAAGTTCACAACTCTAGTTGGTGTGGTTCGCTACTCTCTTGTGCGTGGTTTGCTAGTATCGTCTCTTGGTACAAAACACACGAAAAAATTGCGTTCGACAAGAGAAATCATGAAGTTCACTACTCTCGTTGGTGTGGTTCGCTACTCTCTTGTGTGTGGTTTGCTAGTCTCATCTCGTGGTACAAAACACATGAAATTTTTTACGTTTGAATAAAAGAAACAATGCAATTCTCTTAACCGTGTGATGCAGTGCGGTTTTTCATCCGTCGCAGTGCGGTTTTCAGTCGGATGAAGTACCCACGTCGATTTGGGTGTCGCGAAAAACAGAGTGTCCGTATTTCGGTAAATTCGAAATTCCTCTTAAACCGTAAAGAATTAGAGAGAGTGTTCTACATGAAAGAGTTGCGTATCGTCGATATATTTCCAACGGTGTATTGTTTGAATCATTCCGACCAGCGGTTTGCAAAAAATTCGCCAAAAACGGCCGCTGCCACTCGTCGTCCGCCGCACGATTTACAAAATTAACTTAAAACCGTAAGGAATTTCAAAAATATTTCAACATATGAAAGTTGCGCCTCGTTCGTAGCTTTCCAACTGCGTATCACACGCCTCGTTCCGACAAACGGTTCAAAACCTGGAGCGAAAACAGTACCAAAATTTTTAAAAAACTTGAAAAACAGAATTCCGTGATTTAGTAAATTTGAAACTTCTCTTAAACCGTAACGAATTAGAGAAAGATTTATATATGAAAAAGATGCGCCTCGACGATATATATCCAACGGCGTATCATTTGCTTCATTCCAACAATCGGTTTAGGAAAAAAACGCGAAAAAACGCTCGCTACCACACGTCATACGCCGCACTATTTTCAAAACTGCTCTTAAACCGTGTGGAATCTCGAAAAGTGTTCAACATGTCGAAGTTGCGCCTAATCTATAGCTTTTCAATGGTATATTACACGCCTCATTCCGATAAACGGTTAAAAAATTACAGCGAAAACAGTACCAAAAAAACACCGCGTGTAATTTTTTTCGACACGAAGTTCACTAGTCTCTATTGCAGTGCTCGTCGTCAAAATGATGCAGTGCGCTTCTGTTGAGCGTGCAGTGCCGAAGTGGTGTGCAGAATAGTTATTCTGCTAATATTAGCAGAATAGACCGTCTATTTTATATATATAGACCCTGGGTGAGGAATAGTTATTCTTCACCCCCCTCTATTTTACCATCAATGCATCGTAATTTTACGTTACGTAAGTTTTGTCTTATTTCCGATGTAAAAAGAGACTGTAAGAAAATATATAATTGTCGTAAAAAATATTTTATGTTATGTAAAATTACGAGCGTAAAAATATAGTGTAAAATACACATAAACTGTAAATTTTCTTGTCTTATGACCTATATTTTTATTTTCTTATGCAAAATTTTACGTAGTGAATCAATAGGAATGTAACTATTTGAATTCCAAACATAATTAATTATGAAACGATTGTAAGATTACCTCGGTGAAGAATAACTTATTCTGCACCCTGGATGATGAATAGCATCACTATATATATATATATATATATATATATATATATATATATATATATATATATATATATATATATATATATATATATATATATATATATATATATCAATTGGATGTAAGTTAGCTTGAACTATTATTGTTGACATTACCCTTGAGGTAAAAGGTTGGGAGGAACACTATAAGCCCCTATCTTTCTCTCGTGTCCGATTAAAACTCCATACCCATAAGTATTGCGTGAGTGTTAGCAATTGTGAAAGACTAAATGATAGTTGAGTATGTGGACTTGCTGAAAAGCTCTTATATTGACTCATTCCGATGTTATGATAAACTGCAATTGCTTCAATGACCAAGATCATAGTTTGTTGGTTCTCAATGAAGTTTCTGATTCATACTTGACATTGTGAATAGATTGTTACTTTAGCATAAGAAATCATATGACAAAATATATGTATGTTGCTTTTATAAGAATGATCATGATGCCCTCATGTCTGTATTTTATTTTATCGACACCTCTATCTCTAAACATGTGGACATATTTTTCGATATCGGCTTCCGCTTGAGGACAAGCGAGGTCTAAGCTTGGGGGAGTTGATACATCCATTTTGCATCATGCTTTTATATCAATATTTATTGCATTATGGACTGTTATTACACGTTATGTCACAATACTTATGCCTATTCTCTCTTATTTACAAGGTTTACATGAAGAGGGAGAATGCCGGCAGCTGGGATTCTGGGCTGGAAAAGGAGCAAATATTAGAGACCTATTCTGCACAACTTCAAAAGTCCTGAAACTCCACGAAAGTTATTTTTGTAATTTATAAAAAATACTGGTCAAAGAAAGTACCAAAGGGGGCCCACACCCTGTCCACGAGGGTGGGGGCGCGCCCTACACCCCTGGGCGCGCCCCCCTGCCTCATGGGCCCCCTGGCAGCCCTCTGGTGACCATCTTCTGCTATATGAAGTCTTTTACCCTGAAAAAAATCATAAGCAAGCTTTCGGGACGAAACACCGCCGCCATGAGGCCGAACCTTGGCGGAACCAATCTAGGGCTCCGGCGGAGCTGTTCTGCCAGGGAAACATCCCTCCGTGAGGGGGAAATCATCATCATTGTCGTCACCATCGATCCTCTCATCGGGAGGGGGTCAATCTCCATCAACATCTTCACCAGCACCATCTCCTCTCAAACCCTAGTTCATCTCTTGTATTCAATCTTTGTCTCAAAACCTCAGATTGGTACCTGTGGGTCACTAGTAGTGTTGATTACTCCTTGTACTTGATGCTAGTTGGTTTGTTCGGTGGAAGATCATATGTTCAGATCCTTAATGCATATTAATACCCCTCTGATTATGAACATGAATATGATTTGTGATTAGTTATGTTTGTTCCTGAGGACATGGGAGAAGTCTCTCTATAAGTAGTCATGTGAATTTGGTATTCGTTCGACATTTTGATGAGATGTATGTTGTCTCTCCTCTAGTGGTGTTATGTGAACGTCGACTACATGACACTTCACCATTGTTTGGTCCTATAGGAAGGCATTGGGAAGTAATAAGTAGATGATGGGTTGCTAGAGTGACAGAAGCTTAAACCCTAGTTTATGTGTTGCTTCGTAAGGGGTTGATTTGGATCCACATCTTTCATGCTATGGTTAGGTTTACCTTAATACTTCTTTTGTAGTTGCGGATGCTTGCAATAGGGGTTAATCATAAGTGAGATGCTTGTCCAAGAAAGAGCAGTACCCAAGCACTGGTCCACCCACATATCAAATTATCAAAGTAACGAACGCGAATCATATGAGCGTGATGAAAACTAGCTTGACGTTCCCATGTGTCCTCGGGGGTGCTTTTATCCATATAAGAATTTGTCCAGGCTTGTCCTTTGCTACAAAAAGGATTGAGCCACCTTGCTGCACCTTATTTACTTTTGTTAATTGTTACCCGTTACGAATTACCTTATCACAAAACTATATGTTACCAGTGCTTGCAGAGAATACCTTACTAAAAACCACTTGTCATTTCCTTCTGCTCCTCGTTGGGTTCGACACTCTTACTTATCGAAAGGACTATGATAGATCCCCTACACTTGTGGGTCATCAAAAGTAGAGGATGTCTAACTTGTTTTTGCAGGGCTTGCTGTGATGTGATATGGTCAAGGCATGATGTGATATAATTTATTGTATGAGATGATCATGTTTTGTAACAAAGTTATCGGCAACTGGCAGGAGCCATATGGTTGTCGTTTGATTGTATGCAATGCAATCGCCATGTAATTGTTTTACTTTATCACTAAGCGGTAGCGATAGTCATAGTAACAATAGTTGGCGAGACGACAACGATGCTACGAAGGAGATCAAGGTGTCGCGCCAGTGACGATGGAGATCATGATGATGCTTCGGTAATGGAGATCATGAGCACAAGATGATGATGGCCATATCATGTCACATATTTTGATTGCATGTGGTCTTTATCCTTTATGCATCTTATTTTGCTTAATACGGCGGTAGCATTATAAGATGATCCCTTACTAAATTTCAAGGTATAAGTGTTCTCCCTGAGTATGCCTTTGTTGCTACAGTTCATCGTGGCGAGACACCATGTGATGATCGGTGTGATAAGCTCTCACGTTCACATACAAGCGGTGCAAGCCAGTTTTGCACACGCAGAATACTCGGGTTAAACTTGACGAGCCTAGCATATGCAGATATGGCCTTGGAACACTGAGACCGAAAGGTCGAGCGTGAATCATATAGTAGATATGATCAACATAGTGATGTTCACCATTGAAAACTACTCCATCTCATGTGATGATCGGACATGGTTTAGTTGATTTGGATCACGTGATCACTTAGATAATTAGAGGGATGTCTATCTAAGCGGGATTTCTTAAGTAATATGATTAATTGAAATTTAATTTGTCATGAACTTAGTACCTGATAGTATTTTTCATATCTATGTTGTTGTAGATCAATGGCCCGTGCTACCGTTCCCTTTGAATTTTAATGCGTTCCTAGAGAAAGCTAAGTTGAAAGATGATGGCAGCAACTACACGGACTGGGTCCGTAACTTGAGGATTATTCTCATTGTTGCACAAAAGAATTACGTCCTGGAAGCACCGCTAGGTGCCAGACCTGCTGCAGATGCTACTGATGACGTTAAGAACGTCTAGGAGAGCAAATATGATGACTACTCAATAGTTCAGTGTGCCCTGCTTTACGGCTTAGAATCGGGACTTCAAAGACGTTTTGAATGTCATGGAGCATATGAGATGTTCCAAGAGTTGAAGTTAATATTTCAAGCAAATGCCCGAGTTAAGAGATATGAAGTCTCCAACAAGTTCTACAACTGCAAAATGGAGGAGAATAGTTCTGTCAGTGAACACATACTCAGAATGTCTGGGTACCATAACCACTTGACTCAGCTGGGAGTTGATCTTCCAGTTGATTGTGTCATAAACAGAGTTCTTCAATCACTGCCACCAAGCTATAAAGGCTTCGTGATGAACTATAATATGCAAGGGATGAACAAGACTATTCCTGAGCTTTTCACGATGCTAAAGGCCACGGAGGTAGAAATCAAAAAGGAGCATCAAGTGTTGATGGTCAACAAGACCACTAGTTTCAAGAAAAAGGGCAAAGGGAAGAAAGGGAACTTCAAGAAGAACGGCAAAAAGGTTGCTGCTCAAGAGAAGAAACCCAAGTCTGTACCTAAGCTTGAAACTGAGTGCTTATACTGCAAAGGGATTGGTCACTGGAAGCGGAACTGCCCCAAGTATTTGGCGGATAAGAAGGATGGAAAAGTGAAAGGTATATTTGATATACATGTTATTGATGTGTACTTAACTAATTCTCATATTTGCAAGTCGAAACAGGGGCTACAGATTAAGCGAAGATCGGCTAAGGACAAGGTGACGATGCACGTGGGAAATGGTTCCAAAGTTGATGTGATCACGGTCGGCACGCTACCTCTACATCTACCATCGGGATTAGTTTTAGACCTGAATAATTCTTATTTGGTGCCAGCGTTGAGCATGAACATTATATTTGGATCTTGTTTAATGCGAGACGGTTATTCATATAAATCACAGAATAATGGTTGTTCTATTTATATGAGTAATATCTTTTATGGTCATGCACCCCTGCAGAGTGGTCTATTTTTGTTGAATCTTGAGAGTAGTGATACACATATTCATAGTGTTGGAGCCAAAATATATAACTTCAATAATGATAGTGCAACTTATTTGTGGCACTGCCGTGTGGGTCATATCGGTATAAAGCGCATGAAGAAACTCCATGCGGATGGACTTTTGGAATCACTTGATTATGAATCACTTGGTGCTTGCGAACCGTGCCTTATGGGCAAGATGACTAAAACTCCATTCTCTGGAACAATGGAACGAGCTACTGACTTATTGGAAATAATACATACTGATGTATGCGGTCCAATGAGTATTGCAGCTCGTGGCGGGTATCATTATTTCTTACCTTCACAGATGATTTGAGCAGATATGTTATATCTACTTAATGAAACATAAGTCTGAAACATTTGAAAAGTTCAAAGAGTTTCAGAGTGAAGTGGAAAATCATCGTAACAAGAAAATAAAGTTTATACGATCTGATCGTGGAGGAGAATATTTGAGTTACGAGTTTGGTCTTCATTTGAAACAATATGGGATAATTTCACAATTAACGCCACCTGGAACACCACATGGAAATGGTGTGTCCGAATGTCGTAACCGTACTTTATTGGATATGGTGCGATCTATGATGTCTCTTACTGATTTACCGCTATGGTTTTAGGGTTATGCTTTAGAGACGGCTGCATTCACTTTAAATAGGGCACCATCAAAATCCGTTGAGACAATGCCTTATGAACTGTGGTTTGGCAAGAAATCAAAGTTGTCGTTTCTTAAAGTTTGGGGCTGCGATGCTTATGTGAAAAAGCTTCAACCTGATAATCTCGAACCCAAATCGGAGAAGTGCGTCTTCATAGGATACCCAAAGGAAACTGTTGGGTACACCTTCTATCACATATCCGAAGGCAAAACCTTTGTTGCTAAGGATGGATCCTTTCTAGAGAAGGAGTTTCTCTCGAAAGAAGTGAGTGGGAGGAAAGTAGAACTTGATGAGGTAGTTGTACCTTCTTCCTTATTGGAAAGTAGTTCATCACAGAAATCAGTTCCCGTGATTCCTACACCAATTAGTGAGGAAGCTAATGATGATGATCATGAAGCTTCAGATCAAGTTACTACCGAACCTCGTATGTCTTCCAGAGTAAGATCCATACCAGAGTGGTACGGTAATCTTATTCTTGAAGTCATGTTACTAGACCATGATGAACCTATGAACTATGAGGAAGTGATGATGAGCCCAGATTCCGCGAAATGGCTTGAAGCCATGAAATCTGAGATGGGATCCATGTATGATAACAAAGTGTGGACTTTGGTGGACTTGCCCGATGATCGGCAAGCCATAGAAAATAAATGGATCTTTAAGAAGAAGACCGACGCAGACGGTAATGTTACTATTTACAAAGCTCGACTTGTTGCGAAAGGTTTTGGACAAGTTCAAGGAGTTGACTACGATGAGACTTTCTCACCCGTAGTGATGCTTAAGTCTGTCCGAATCATGTTAGCAATTGCTGCATTGTATGATTATGAAATTTGGCAAATGGATGTCAAAACTGCATTCCTGAATGGATTTCTGGAAGAAGAGTTGTATATGATGCAACCAGAAGGTTTTGTCGATCCAAAGGGTGCTAACAAAGTGTGCAAGCTCCAGCGATCCATTTATGGACTGGTGCAAGCCTCTCGGAGTTGGAATAAACGTTTTGATAGTGTGATCAAAGCATATGGTTTTATACAGACTTTTGGAGAAGCCTGTATTTACAAGAAAGTGAGTGGGAGCTTTGTAGCATTTCTAATCTTATATGTAGATGACATATTGTTGATTGGAAATGATATAGAATTTCTTGATAGCATAAAGGGATACCTGAATAAGAGTTTTTCTATGAAAGACCTCGGAGAAGCTGCTTACATATTGGGGATCAAGATCTATAGAGATAGATCAAGACGCTTAATTGGACTTTCACAAAGCACATACCTTGATAATGTTTTGAAGAAGTTCAAAATGGATCAGTAAAAGAAAGGATTCTTGCCTGTGTTACAAGGTGTGAAGTTGAGTCAGACTCAATGCCCGACCACTGCAGAAGATAGAGAGAAAATGAAAGTCATTCCCTATGCTTCAGCCATAGGTTCTATCATGTATGCAATGTTGTGTACCAGACGTGATGTATGTCTTGCTATAAGCATTGCAGGGAGGTACCAAAGTAATCCCGGAGTGGAGCACTGGACAACGGTCAAGAACATCCTGAAATACCTGAAAAGGACTAAGGGTATGTTTCTCATTTATGAAGGTGAAAAAGAGCTCGTTGTAAATGGTTACGTCAATGCAAGCTTTGACACTGATCCGGATGACTCTAAGTCTCAAGCCGGATACATATTTTTATTGAATGGAGGAGCTGTCAGTTGGTGCAGTTCCAAGCAGAGCGTCGTGGCGGGATCTACATGTGAAGCGGAGTACATTGCTGCTTCTGAAGCAGCAAATGAAGGAGTTTGGATGAAGGAGTTCATATCTGATCTAGGTGTCATACCTAGTGCATCGGGTCCAATGAAAATCTTCTGTGACAGTACTGGTGCAATTGCCTTGGCTAAGGAATCCAGATTTCACAAGAGAACCAAGCACATCAAGAGAAGCTTCAATCCCATCCGTCGTTAAGTGTCGGAAGGGGACATAGAGATTTGCAAGATACACACGGATCTGAATGTTGCAGACCCGTTGACTAAGCCTCTTCCACGAGCAAAACATGATCAACACCAAAGCTCCATGGGTGTTAGAATCATTACTATGTAATCTAGATTATTGACTCTAGTGCAAGTGGGAGACTGAAGGAAATATTCCCTAGAGGCAATAATAAAGTTATTATTTATTTCCTTAATTCATGATAAATGTTTATTATTCATGCTAGAATTGTATTAACCGGAAACTTAGTACATTTGTGAATACATAGACAAAACATGTAGTCCCTAGTATGCCTCTAGTTGACTAGCTCGTCAATCAAAGATGGTTATGTTTCCTAACCATAGACATGTTTTGTCATTTGATGAACGAGATCACATCATTAGGAGAATGATGTGATGGACATGACCCATCTGTTAGCTTAGCATTATGATTGTGTCAGTTTCATTTCTACTGCTTTCTTCATGACTTGTACAAAGTTCCTCAGACTATGAGATTATGCAACTCCCGAATACTGGAGGAACACTTTGTGTGCTACCAACCATCACAGCGTAAAAGGGTGATTATAAAGGTGCTCTACAGGTGTCTCCGAAGGTGTTTGTTGGGTTGGCATATATCGAGATTATGATTTGTCACTCCGTGTTTCGGAGAGGTATATCTGGACCCTCTCGGTAATACTCATCACTATAAGCCTTGCAAGCATTGTGACTAATGAGTTAGTTGCGGGATGAAGTATTACAGAACGAGTAAAGAGACTTGCCGGTAACGAGATTGAACTAGGTATGATGATACCGGCGATCGAATCTCGAGCAAGTAACATACCGATGACAAAGGGAACAACGTATGTTGTTACGCGGTTTGACCGATAAAGATCTTCGTAGAATATGTAGGAACCAATATGAGCATCCAGGTTCTGCTATTGGTTATTGACCGGAGACGTGTCTCAGTCATGTCTACATAGTTCTCGAACCAGTAGGGTCCGCACGCTTAACGTTCGATGACGATTGGTATTATGAGTTTATGTGATATGATGTACCTAAGGTTGTTCGGCGTCCCAGATGTGATCACGAACATGACGAGGAGTCTCGAAATGGCCGTGACATAAAGATTGATATATTGGACGACTATGTTCGGACACCGGAAGTGTTCCAGAGAAGTTTCGGATAAAACCGGAGTGCCGGAGGGTTATCGGAACCCCCGGGGGAACTAATGGGCCTATATGGGCCTTAGTGGGAGAAGAGGAAGGGCCAGGAGGGGCTGGCCGCGCGCCTCCCCCTGAGTCCGAATAGGACAAGGAAGGGGGCGGCGCCCCCCTTTCCTTCCCTTCCCCCTCTTCCTTCCTCCTTCCCCCTCTTCCTTAGGTGGAAACCTACTAGGACTTGGAGTACTAGTAGGATTCCCCTCCCTTGGCGCGCCCTAGGAGGGCCGGTCGGCCTCCCCCCTTGCTCCTTTATATACGGGGGCAGGGGCACCCTAGAACACATAAGTTGATTGTTTAGCCGTGTGTGGGCTCAACAGATTTCCACCTCGGTCATATCATCGTAGTGCAAAGGCGAAGCCCTACGCCGGTAACTTCATCATCACCGTCACCAGGCCGTCGTGCTGACAAAACTCTCCCTCGACCTCAGCTGGATCTAGAGTTCGTGGGACGTCACCAAGCTGAACGTGTGCAGATCACGGAGGTGTCGTATCTTCGGTGCTAGGATCGGTCGGATCGTGAAGACGTACGACTACATCAACCGCATTGTCATAACACTTCCGCTTTCGGTCTACAAGGGTACGTAGACAACACTCTCCCCTCTCGTTGCTATGCATCTCCTAGATAGATCTTGCGTGATCGTAGGAATTTTTTGAAATTACCGCGTTCCCCAACACAGCACGCTTCAATTTCCGGCGAGAGGGCCGATTTGCAGAGCCCTAAATTAAGCAAGCAAAAATACATAAAAAAAGCATATAAGCATAAATGGACAAGATGTAAAACAAAAAATGCTTAAAATACTCAAAGAAATAAAAAAATGAAAATACATCTTCTTCATTGTCATCCGTATCTCCTCCTATTATAACCATTTTTAGCCTACGAAAAAAGCAACCCTAATAGTTAGAAGAAACACAGGTAGACTAGAAAAAAAAAATTATAAACTTTCATGTGCAACTCCAAACACTGACTACCCTGAAAACGATAAGTGATTGCTTTGATATGCAAACCTCTACACAAAAACCACAAAGCACTGCCACTGCCACCACCCTATCACCTACGGATTACTCCCCCTCACCCCCAATCTCACTAATTCATACATCCAAAAAAATCCGCTTCACAATAATAAACACAAATAAAACATCCAGTTCAACAACACCAAAATTGGCTAGCCAAATAGTTCACTGAGGAAAAAAATAACTAGCCAACTAGTTCACTTAGGCAGCCAACTGGGTACGATAACCTGTGCAACTGGACAAAATATGCATATCCAACTAATTAAATAAGGCAACCAACTCATTAGAGGAAACTTGTGCAACTGCACAACATAAGGATATCCAACTAGTAGAACCAGGCAGCCAACTTAGCAGGATAACTTGTGCAACTACACAACATATGGACAGCCAACTAGTAGAACTAGACAGCCAACTGAGCAGGACAACTTGTGCAACTGAACAACATATGGACAACCAACTAAAAGAGCCACACAGCCAACTGAGCAGGACAACTTGTGCAACTGCACAACATATGGACAGCCAACTAGTATAGTCATGTAGCCAACTGAGTAGAATTTTGTGCAACTAAGCAAAAATCTCTAGAGAACAAGTTCAATCAGCCATAGCATTGGGCACTACATTGCACACCGCTAACAACAAACAACATAACTTCGTGAAATCATTAACAGATCTCAAACCCTTGCAGCTAAGCAACCACAAAATGGACATCAAATTCACACAGCAGGGGCTATCGTCGTGCATCCTGTGCTACCTATCGTACACCAGTGCAAGCACTGACCCACCACACATACCTGTGCCATGCCCAACTTCGTCGTTGTGCCACGAATCCCCACCACCATTGTGCCATGCTACTGGAGAAAAAAACAACCACAGGAGACGAGAGATGTGCAAACGCTACAGCAAAATCGACCATGAGAGGACTTGGCGCCGTTCGAACCCTAGGAATCCCTTGCTCATAGGCCGCCACATCTGCGCAAACAACAATGACATTGTCCCCCGTCGAGACAGAGAGAGGGAGGAGAAGCAGTGTGGTACCTGCGAAGCCGACGAGGACCAACGATTCCCGGTGAGGATCCACCCGCAATCATGCCGCCAATTTGAGAACTCCGCCGCACCTTCCTGTATAACAGTCCATTTCGTGGAGAGGAACCGATTAAGGAGAGGGGAGAAATGGGAGAGAGTACCGACGACGAGAGATTTCAGGCTCCCATTTCGAAGCCGCCGCCCACGACCCCCCGTTTATCGCTTACAGGCGAGCCTCCCCACATCTGGATGGGGACAAAACCACCCACGACCCGCGGGCGGAACCAATCCGACCAGGTGGCACCTAGCCCACACGCACCACGATGATTGCGCAATCGCGCGGCCAGGAAGCGGCCGCTTGTTCTCCCCAATAAGTGCAAGTGCACTTTTTAGATTTTAGGATATTAAATTTATTTTTCGTGAGGGAGGGTCCATCATGCTAGCTTGCTAGTGGGGCTATCATCTAGTGTTGCACTATTGTCTGTGCCTAGTGCACCCCAACAAAATCAAAATAAACATTTAATCACCATCTCAGTAATTGACACACTCAAATCAAACGTAAGAACTTATGATCATATTGTACTTTTTCTATTGATAGTTAACACAAAACATGATGATACTTCCTCCGGCCCATTTTAGTCTGCATATAAGTATTGTCTGAAGTCAACTTATATCCACTTTGACCAAACTTATAGAAAAAAGGATCAACATTCACAATGCAAAATCAACATTGTTAAATTCATTATGAAATGTAGTTTCATAGTATATATATATATATATATATATATATATATATATATATATATATATATATATATATATATAGGTTATTGTAGATGTTGATATTTTTTTAATATAAAATTTGGTCAAACTTTGTAAAGTTTGACTTACAAAAATCCAATACACGGAGTAAAAAGGACCAAAGGGAGTATTACCATTGCAAGCTAAACGGTTTGTTAACTGACAAATGCAGCTTTGAGATCCCAGATTGCAAGATACAAATACTGAACTTTTGGATGGATTGCAAACATTGAATATGAGTTGCATATACTCTGAAACTCATATCCGTTATACATCACTGAAGTTTTACATAATTCTGGAGTATTTCAATTTTAACATGCTTCCTCTTACCCGTTATTTCACATCAAAGGTAAGAAGGTAAGAGTGAATCTGACCACTAGTTCTTAGAGCATCTCCAGCCGCGTCCCCAACAGGCCCCCCAAGGCGATTTTTTAGCGCCGGCGGCCAAAAATCGGCCCAGTCGCGCCCCCAGGATCTCATTTAGCGCCGGTTTGGGCCGAATTAACAGCCGGTGACCCCGAGCTGAACCCAAGCGCTTGGGTGTCGCCTGGGGGGCGCCGACAGAAGCGAAAAGGGGCATGGAGCCGCTTTGTCGTCGAGAGGAGGCCCTTTTCCCGCCGTTTCCTTCCGCTTACCCCCACTTGGCTTCCCTCTCATTCTCTATTCCTCCCGCCAAACTCCTACTCCTCCCTTCAAAGACGGGCGCCATGCCGCCGAAGAAGTATGTGTTCCCCGCGCCGCGACGGATACCACAACCACCGCCGCCGCCCAGCCGAAGCAGAGAAACAGAGGGCGCCGCCGTCCAAGCCCCCGGGCATGAGAAACGCCAACTGAAAGGCGGAAGTGCAGCGCCGGGAGGCCATCACCGCTAATAGGCGCAACAGGGCCAAGAAGGCCCAGGAGAGGGCGGCGCTCGCGGCTGCGACAGCGGCGGAGCAGGTGTTGCGCTCGGCCGAACAACCCGGGGCGGCTCGTGCGGGGATGATGAATCCACGCGGCGGCCACGGCCAGCATGCGACCTGGAGCCAGCAAAGCGTCGGATCTCTGGCCGGCTTCTCGTCGTCACCACAAACCTGGGTATGCACGCCGTCGTCGGGCTATGCCGATGGTGATGTACACGGCGGGTTCAACCCCAACATCACCTTCCCCCATGGTCCCAGCGCACGCCCTCGCCCGCCTTCTTTGGTGATACGTCTCCAACGTATCTATAATTTTTTATTGTTCCATGCTATTATATTATCTGTTTTGGATGTTTATGGGCTTTATTATACACTTTTATATTATTTTTGGGACTAACCTATTAACCGGAGGCCCAACCCAAATTGTTGTTTTCTTGCCTATTTCAGTGTTTCGAAGAAAAGGAATATCAAACGGAGTCCAAACAGAATGAAACCTTCGGGAGAGTTATTTTTGGAACGGAAACAATCCAAGAGACTTGGAGTAGACGTCAGGGAAGCTTCGAGGTCGCCATGAGGGTCTAGGGCACGCCCCCCACCCTCATGGGCCCCTCGTGGCTCCCCTGGCCGACTTCTTTCGCCTATATAAATCCATATACCCCAAAAACATCGAGGAGCACAATAGATTGGGAGTTCCGCCGCCGCAAGCCTCTATAGCCACCAAAAACCAATCGGGGCCCTGTTTCGGCACCCTGCCGGAGGGGGGATCCCTCATCGGTGGCCATCTTCATCATCCCGGCGCTCTCCATGACGAGGAGAGAGTAGTTCACCCTCGGGGCTGAGGGTATGTACCAATAGCTATGTGTTTGATCTCTCTCTCTCTCTCTCTCTCTCTCTCTCTCTCTCTCTCTCTCTCGTGTTCTTGATTTGGCACGATCTTGATGTATCGCGAGCTTTGCTATTATAGTTGGATCTTATGATGTTTCTCCCCCTCTACTCTCTTGTAATGGATTGAGTTTTCCCTTTGAAGTTATCTTATCGGATTGAGTCTTTAAGGATTTGAGAACACTTGATGTATGTCCTGCGTGGATACCCGTGGTGGCAATGGGGTATTCTATTGATTCACTTGATGTATGTTTTGGTGATCAACTTGCGGGTTCTGTGACCTTAGGAATCTATGCATAGGGGTTGGCACACGTTTACGTCTTGACTCTCCGGTAGAAACTTTGGGAACTCTTTGAAGTACTTTGTGTTGGTTGAATAGATGAATCTGAGATTGTGTGATGCATATCGTATAATCATACCCACGGATACTTGAGGTGACATTGGAGTATCTAGGTGACATTAGGGCTTTGGTTGATTTGTATCTTAAGGTGTTATTCTAGTACGAACTCTAGGATAGATTGAACGGAAAGAATAGCTTCGTGTTATTTTACTACGGACTCTTGAATAGATCGATCAGAAAGGATAACTTTGAGGTGGTTTCGTACCCTACCATAATCTCTTCGTTTGTTCTCCACTATTAGTGACTTTGGAGTGACTCTTTGTTGCATGTTGAGGGATATTTGTATGATCCAATTATGTTATTATTGATGAGAGAACTTGCACTAGTGAAAGTATGAACCCTAGGCCTTGTTTCCTAGCATTGCAATATCGTTTACGCTCACTTTTATCATTAGTTACCTTGCTGTTTTTATATTTTCATATTACAAAAACCTATATCTACCATCCATATTGCACTTGTATCACCATCTCTTCGCCGAACTAGTGCACCTATACAATTTACCATTGTATTGGGTGTGTTGGGGACACAAGAGACTCTTTGTTATTTGGTTGCAGGGTTGTTTGAGAGAGACCATTTTCATCCTACGCCTCCCACAGATTGACAAACCTTAGGTCATCCACTTGAGGGAAATTTGCTACTGTCCTACAAACCTCTGCACTTGGAGGCCCAACAACGTCTACAAGAAGAAGGTTGCGTAGTAGACATCAAGCTCTTTTCTGGCGCCGTTGCCGGGGAGGTGAGTGCTTGAAGGTATATCTTTAGATCTTGCAATCGTATCTTTTAGTTTCTTGTTTTATCACTAGTTTAGTTTATAAAATAAAACTACAAATAAATGGAATTGAGTTTGCCTCATACGCTTCATCTTTTTAATATCTTTCGTGAGAATGATGGAAAGGAAAATTGTGCTCAATTTCTAGAGGAAGAATGCATTAAAATGTTTGGTATTAGATCTTTGTATGATGAGCATGATTGCAAAGTTGTTAGTATGAATTCCTTGAATATCCATGATGCTAATGATATGCAAAGCCACAAGCTTGGGGAAGCTATGTTTGATGAAGATGATATTTTTTGTCCCCCAAGTTTTGATGAGCAAATTTATTATGATGAAAGCATGACTCCTATTTATGATGATTATTGTGATGATATGTATGCCATAGAGAATAAACTTGCTTATGTGGAGAGTAAGAAAAATTCTATGCTTGTAGATCATGAAAAGAATGCTTTATGTGATGCTTATATTGTTGAATTCATTCATGATGCTACTGAAAATTATTATGAGGGAGGAACATATGCTTGTAGGAATTGCAATAATATCAAGTTTCCTCTCTATGTGCTTAAGATCTTGAAGTTATGCTTGTTTTGCCTTCCTATGCTGGTTGATTATTGTTCCCATAAGTTGTTTGCTCACAAAATACCTATGCATAGGAAGTGGGTTAGGCTTAAATGTGCTAGTCATATGCTTCATGATGCTCCCGTTATGTTTCAATTCTTATCTTTTATGTGAGCATCATTATCATCATCATGCCTAGATAGAAAGGCATTAAAGAAAAGTGCTTGTTGGGAGACAACCCAATATTACCTTTACTGTTTTTGTGTGTTCACATGATTATGCTACTGTAGTAATCATGTTTTATAGCTTTTGTTTCAATAAAGTGCCAAGTAAGACCTTTAGGATAGCTTAAGGTGATAGTTGTGTTGATCCTGCTGAAAATCAGAAATTTTTGCACCCAGTAAATTAGTTTTGATAATTCACAGAAACGTGATTTTTATCTGATTCGTTTTGCTCTGGATTGGTACACAAATTTATCAGGTTTTCCTAATTTGGTAGGATTTTTGGTGTTCTAGAAGTATACGTTTGATACAGATTACTACAGACTATTCTGTTTTTGACAGATTCTGTTTTCTATGTGTTGTTTGCATATTTTGATGAATCTATGACTAGTATCGGAGGGTATGAACCATAGAGAAGTTGGAATACAGTATATATTAAACCAATATGAATTTAGAATTAGTTCACAACAGTACCTAAGTGGTGGTTTTATTTTCTTATACTAACGGAGCTTACGAGTTTTCTGTTGAGTTTTGTGTTGTGAAGTTTTCAAGTTTTGGGTAAAGATTCGATGGACTATGAAGGAGTGGCAAGATCCTAAGCTTGGGGATGCCCAAGGCACCCCAAGGTAATATTCAAGGACAACCAAGAGCCTAAGCTTGGGGATGCCCCGGATGGCATCCCCTCTTTCGTCTTCGTTCATCGGTAACTTTACTTGGAGCTATATTTTTATTCACCACATGATATGTGTTCTGCTTGGAGCGTCATTTTATTTTCTTTTGTTTTTATTTATATTTGAATAAAATACCAAGATCTGAAATTCTTAAATGTTAGAGAGTCTTCACATAGTTGCATAACTATTCGACTACTTATTGATCTTCACTTATATCTTTCGGAGTAGTTTGTCATTTGCTCTAGTGCTTCACTTATATCCTTTTAGAGCACGACGATGGTTTTATTTTGTAGAAATTATTGATCTCTCATGCTTCACTTATATTATTTTGAGAGTCTTTTAGAACAGCATGGTATTTGCTATGGTTATAAAATTGGTCCTAGAATGATGGGCATCCAAGTTAGGTATAATAAAAACTATCATAGAAAGTGAATTGGATGCTATGATCAAATTGATGCTTGATAATTGTTTTGCGATATGAGGATGGTGATATTAGAGTCATGCTAGTTGAGTAGTTGTGAATTTGAGGAATGCTTGTGTTGAAGTTTGTGATTCCCGTAGCATGCACGTATGGTGAACCGTTATGTGATGAAGTTGGAGCATGATTTATTTATTTATTGTCTTCTTTATGAGTGGCGGTCGGGGATGAGCGATGGTATTTTCCTACCAATCTATCCCCCTAGGAGCATGCACGTAGTACTTTGTTTCAATGACTTGTAGATTTTTGCAATAAGTATATGAGTTCTTTATGACTAATGTTGAGTCCATGGATTATACGCGCTCTCACCCTTCCACCATTGCTAGCCTCTCTTGTGCCGCGCAACTTTCGCCGGTACCATACATCCACCATATACCTTCCTAAAAACAGCCACCGTACCTATCTATTATGGCATTTCCATAGCCATTCCGAGATATATTTCCATGCAACTTTCCACCGTTCCGTTTATTATGACACGCTCCATCATTGTCATATTGCTTTTGCATGATCATGTAGTTGACATCGTATTTGTGGCAAAGCCACCTCCATAATTCTTTCATACATGTCACTCTTGATTCATTGCATATCCCGGTACACCCACATAGAGTCATATTTTGTTCTAAGTATTGAGTTGTAATCTTGAGTTGTAAGTAAATAAAAGTGTGATGATCTTCATTATTAGAGCATTGTCCCAAGTGAGGAAAGGATGATGGAGACTATGATTCCCCCACAAGTCGGGATGAAACTTTGGACTTTTAAAAAAAGGAGAAAGGCCATAAAAAAGAGAAAGGCCATAAAAAAGGCCCCAAAAATGAGAGAAAAAGAGAGAAGGGACAATGCTACTATCCTCTTTCCACACTTGTGCTTCAAAGTAGCACCATGATCTTCATGATAGAGAGTCTCCGATGTTGTCACTTTCATAAACTAGTGGGAATTTCTCATTATAGAACTTGGCTTGTATATTCCAATGATGGGCTTCCTCAAAATGCCCTAGGTCTTCGTGAGCAAGCAAGTTGGATGCACAAGCAAGTTGGATGCACACCCACTTAGTTTCTTTTGTTGAGATTTCATACACTTATAGCTCTAGTGCATCCGTTGCATGGCAATCCCTACTCATTCACATTGATATCTATTAATGGGCATCTCCATAGCCCGTTGATACGCCTAGTTGATGTGAGACTATCTTCTCCTTTTTTGTCTTCTCCATAACCACCGTTCTATTCCACATATAGTGCTATGTCCATGGATCACACTCATGTATTGCATGAAAGTTGAAAAAGTTTGAGAACATCAAAGTATGAAACAATTGCTTGGCTTGTCATCGGGGTTGTGCATGATTTAAATATTTTGTGTGATGAAAATAGAGCATAGCCAGACTATATGATTTTGTAGGGATAGCTTTATTTAGCCATGTTATTTTGAGAAGACATGATTACTTTGTTAGTATGCTTGAAGTATTATTGTTTTCATGTCAATATGAACTTTTATCTTGAATCATTTGGATCTGAACATTCATGCCACAATAAAGAAAATTACATTGAGAAATATGCTAGGTAGCATTTCACATCAAAAATTCTATTTTTATCATTTACCTACTCGAGGACGAGCAGGAATTAAGCTTGGGGATGCTTGATACGTCTCCAACGTATCTATAATTTTTTATTGTTTCATGCTATTATATTATCTGTTTTGGATGTTTATGGGCTTTACTATACATTTTTATATTATTTTTGGGACTAACCTATTAACCGGAGGCCCAGCCCAAATTGTTGTTTTCTTGCCTATTTCAGTGTTTTGAAGAAAAGGAATATCAAATGGAGTCCAAATGGAATGAAACCTCCGGGAGAGTTATTTTTGGAACGGAAGCAATCCAGGAGACTTGAATTAGACGTCAGGGAAGCTTCGAGGTGGCCACGAGGGTCCAGGGCGCGCCCTACCCCCTGGGCGCGCCCCCGCCCTCGTGGGCCCCTCATGGCTCCCCTGACCGACTTCTTTCGCCTATATATATCCATATACCCCATCCTCCTTGAGGAGCACAACAGATCGGGAGTTCCGCTGCCGCAAGCCTCTATAGCCACCAAAAACCAATCGGAACCCTGTTCCGGCACCCTGCTGGAGGGGGGATCCCTCACCGGTGGCCATCTTCATCATCCCGGCGCTTTCCATGACAAGGAGGGAGTAGTTCACCCTCGGGGCTGAGGGTATGTACCAATAGCTATGTGTTTGATCTCTCTCTCTCTCTCTCTCTCTCTCTCTCTCTCTCTCTCTCTCTCTCTCTCTCTCTCTCTCTCTCTCTCTCTCTCTCTCTCTCGTGTTCTTGATTTGGCACAATCTTGATGTATCGCGAGCTTTGCTATTATAGTTGGTTCTTATGATGTTTCTCCCCCTCTACTCTCTTGTAATGGATTGAGTTTTCCCTTTGAAGTTATCTTATCGGATTGAGTCTTTAAGGATTTGAGAACACTTGATGTATGTCTTGCGTGGGATACCCGTGGTGGCAATGGGGTATTCTATTGATTCACTTGATGTATGTTTTGGTGATCAACTTGCGGGTTCCGTGACCTTAGGAATCTATGCATAGGGGTTGGCACACGTTTTCGTCTTGACTCTCCGGTAGAAACTTTGGGCACTCTTTGAAGTACTTTGTGTTGGTTGAATAGATGAATCTGAGATTGTGTGATGCATATCGTATAATCATACCCACGGATACTTGGTGACATTGGAGTATCTAGGTGACATTAGGGTTTTGGTTGATTTGTATCTTAAGGTGTTATTCTAGTACGAACTCTAGGATAGATTGAATGGAAAGAATAGCTTCGTGTTATTTTACTACGGACTCTTGAATAGATCGATCAGAAAGGATAACTTTGAGGTGGTTTCGTACCCTACAATAATCTCTTCGTTTATTCTCCGCTATTAGTGACTTTGGAGTGACTCTTTGTTGCATGTTGAGGGATAGTTATATGATCCAATTATGTTATTATTGTTGAGAGAACTTGCACTAGTGAAAGTATGAACCCTAGGCCTTGTTTCCTAGCATTGCAATATTGTTTACACTCACTTTTATCATTAGTTACCTTGCTGTTTTGATATTTTCAGATTAAAAAAACCTATATCTACCATTAAGGATGGCAATTTTACCCATGGGTATGGGTACCCGCTGATACCGTCCCCGCCATGGGCAGGGTATGGGCATAATTTTATACCCACGGGTAGTATCCATACCCTATCCGTTAAGTCACGGGTAGGGCACGGATATAGCCTTTTACCCGTGGATATACCCATACCCTACCCGTTTATACTGACATGTGAATCTTACTCGTGATTCACAAGTGTACCTATAGTAAAGTTTTGTCGTGAGCTTGTAACCTATGTTAAAGTTGTCACCAATTGTCAATTTGAATTGAGATAATTATCATGTACTCATCTATCTGTTTTTGAGTTGAGCTCGGTGACTTTTTGTCAAATGTGCTATAGATGAATGGAAAATTGTGAATAACTTGTGTACTATTTGATCTACCCGTTGGGTATCCAATGGGTATGGGTACCCGTCGGGTATGGGTAAGGCTAAAGTTTCATACCCATGGGTATGGATATGGGTAGGAATTTATACCCATTGACTGCATGTGTATGGGTATGATATTGCGCTACCCGCCTCATACCCTACCCATTGCCATCCTTATGTACTATCCATATTGCTCTTGTATTACCATCTCTTCGCCGAACTAGTGCACCTATACAATTTACCATTGTATTGGGTGTGTTGGGGACACAAGATACTCTTTGTTATTTGGTTGCAGGGTTGTTTGAGAGAGACCATCTTCATCCTACGCCTCCCACGGATTGATAAACCTTAGGTCATCCACTTGAGGGAAATTTGCTACTGTCCTACAAACCTCTGCACTTGGAGGACCAACAACGTCTACAAGAAGAAGGTTGCATAGTAGACATCAGTCGGAGTGCAGTACCCTCCATACAACTACTCGCCGCCGGCCTACGCAGCCTCCCCGAAGCCACCTCTCCGTCGTGGCGCGCTGCTCTTCTCACAAGCCTCCTCGTCGCATCTCGGCGACGCCGACGCGACGGAGGCCGACATGGAAGACATCATCGCAGTCGGCTCGGCTGCCGCCACCGCCTCCCCCGGGTTCACTACCCAAGACGACATAATTGATCTCAACGGCGAGATGGACGGCGAGCTCGACTACGGCGAGGAAGAGCCGGAGGAGGAGGAGGAGGAAGAGGAGGAGGAGCTGGGGCCGGCTCCGACGAGGAAAGGAAAGAAGAAGAAGAAACGGGCGGCCAGGATTGGCGAGCCGCGCATCAAGTGGGCGTCCAAGGAGGATGAGTGCCTCGCCGAAGCGTGGAAAGTCTTCTGCCTCGACCCGATCACCGGCACGAACCAGAGCATCGACACGTATTGGGACCACATCAAGGACGAGTTTGACGAGCGCAAGCTCGTCGACCCCTACTTCAAAGGCGTCTACATGCAGCGTGGGTCGAAGGCGACGGCGAACCATTGGGGGCTTGTCCAAACGGCGTGCAACAAATGGCATGGGATCGTCGAGGAGATCGTGGCTCGCCCGGAGAGCGGCACCAGCGTCGAGGATCAGGTACCGCACGCCGGCCTCTCCCTATTTCTTTTGACCGTGTGTGCGCCCATTTGCGCGCCCGCCAACTGATGTTCCTCGGCGCAGCTGCTGCGCATGTTTGCCATGTTTCGCGATGACAACAGTGACCAAGAGTTCAAGTAGCTCCACGTCTTCAAGCGGATCAACAAGGGCGAGAAGTGGGCGGATGTCCGACGCACCCTCGCCAAGGCCAAGGAGACGTACAAGCCAGACGCGCCGACCCCGGGCGCGGCCGGCGAGCGCCTGGATGGCAACAAAGGCGCCAAGAAGGCGAAACACGCCGAGTCGGATGCCGCACGTGTGCAAGAGTCTATCGAGCATTGCCTCGCTGACGCCAAGACCCGCACCGCCCTGCGAGAAGAGAAAACTGAGGCGCGGTGGTCGGCGTTGATGACGAACAGCGCCATCAAACTCGACTTGCTCCGGACCAACGTCGCTGCGAAGAAGAGGAACATCGACCTGGCTTTCTTTATGGGCGGCGCGGACATGCTCCGGAGCGGCGACGAGAAGCTCAAGGCGTGGTACCTGGCGGAGCGCGGCCTCATCCTGAACCAGATACCGGCGACGCCGACGCCAACGCCGCAGCCAAGCCCGAGTGATGATGCCTTCGTGACAGCCAGCAGCACAGAAGTCGCGCCGACGCCGACTCCTCAAACGCCGGAGGCCGACACCGCCGTTTGATGCATTCCTTGTGTGTCCTTTCTTTTTGTGCGCTGAACTTTTCATTTGATCGTCAAACTGTGGCACGGTGGTGATCGCCAAACTGTTGCGCCGATTGCCAGATTATGGCCTTTTTTTGAACCATGTTTGAATATGCGGCGCCTTGGGGGCGGCACCTGGGGCGTGATTGGGGCCTTGATCGCCCCCAGGACCTAAAAATCGTCGGGTGAGTGCCCGAAAGAGCGCCGGCCTATGCGCTGGGGGGCGAACAAGTGGAGATGCTCTTACCTCTCGTGTGAGAAAGGGGTGGTAAGAGGGACCATGCTAAAATTTGCCATCAACCTATGTGTCAGTTGGTCCATCGCTTCAGTTTCTACTCTCTTTTTTGGCAAAAGGAAGTCCAAAGAACAGACTGAAGGTTGTTCTAGAGACAAAGCTTGCTTAGGTGTGTTGGTCTCGCTGGTGCCTTTCTCAACTGAGAACCGCTTGATCATATAAAATGGTGGGGAAAAGCAACAGTAATAAAGCTTTGTAGTAGCTATCTGCTCCAACTGAAAAAAATAATAGACAATGCTATATGAAGCGATCTGTATTTGGGCACAACTAAGAATGATTGTCTTTCAATTTAAGAGCTATACTCATTGTCCCTTTCACAAGAAGAAAAAAAAACCCTGTTAGTGGTTGGTTAAATTAAATACTGATGGTTCATTTGATGTGGATGGTACTGCTGGTGCGGGTATGGTTCTAAGAGATGTCAAGGGCAAGATCATATTCTCATTATTCATGTCATGAGGCTCTCGAAACTGAATTGTGTGTGTGCATGGAAGGTTTCTCTTTCGCCCTACAAAGAAGTGACTTACCTATCATAATTGAGATGAATTCTATAGTTGCTGTCAAGTTGATCCAAGGCCGGGAAGATGATAGATCAATCTACGCTTCTCTTATTAAGGAAATTAGGCATCTCTTGTCTCTTCGTGATTTTTGTATTACTCATGTTAATCGCACTTAGAATAATGTTAGTGATAATTTAGCTAAGTTTGCTAGAGATGAAGGCAGAACTATGACTTGGTTAGGGTTTGGTCCTGAAGTTGCTTCGTCTTTAGCTTTTGACGATTGTAAGGATCTTGTGATTGAGTAATACATGTGTTCACCTGCAAAAAAAACTAAAAAAACAGAACCATTGTCTTTGTAGAGTTTGTTTAGAAACATTTATGGAGTTCAAATGAAAGAATAATAACAGTTCAGTGGTCTTGGGCCCAAATATTAATAGTTCGGCCCACTTCCAGTGCCCAACTTATCTCCCGTGAATGTACAACGAGAAGACGAACACATACTGCTAAAAAAAAAGACGAACACATAAGCAAATCTGCGACCGCTAAATAAAAAGTAAATCTGCGCACGCGGTGGCTCTGTTCGACGGGTCAGCAGTTAACACCAGCGGCAAATTTAACAAATTTAACCTATAGACGAAATTAAATCATAGAATGAACTGTCCGTAAAACTATTTCACGCGGCTGACCCGTGGCGCCTAGCTCTCAGGCGCTGCACTAGTGCAACGCCTGAGAGCTAGGCGCTGCACTAGTGCAATGCATAGGAGCTAGGCGCTACACTGTATAGTGTGGCGCCTAGCTCTCAGGCGCTGCACACGACTTAGTAATTTTCTGATCACACGTGCGCGACGCTGGCCGTGTAGCGTCTATCTATGAGGCGTTGCACAGTGTAGTGTGGCGCCTTCGTGTCGGGCGCCACATAAAAAGGTCAGCCGCGTAAAATAATTTCAAGGATAATTCATTTTATGATTTGATTTCGTCTATAAGTCAAATTTGTCAAATTTGCCGCACCAGCCGTCACCGGCGCGCTCCCGCCCGCGTCCGATGGCCGGAGACCAAGCACACACAGGCGTCCACGCGGGCCCTACCGAAGCATCCCATGACCCTTGATTGCTAGTTGCCCCCTGCTCCCGGCTTCCGAGGTACGCGGATTAAGCTCTCACGGAGCAGCTGCTTAACTCCTGCGGCATTGTGGTACTACTACTACTACCTAGCATCTCTGTTTGAATATTCCGTGGATATTTCTTAATTTTCTTCCCGTGCATGTTGATTGCTGGGTTGCAATCCTTAGATTGGATTGGAGTTATAGGATCGCAATCCTGGATTGGATTTGATTGAGGCGAAACTTTGCACCTATCGATGAAGGGATACAGGTATGTCAACCCTGATCAGTTATGCCTGAAATACCAACTGTATCCTGTCTTGACCATGATTAAATTAATCAATTAACTCGCCAGTCTGCTTAATTGGTTTAATCTCAACTGTGCGTTTATTGTCCATGAAGCAAAGCAAATGATGAAATTAAAGCTATTAGTACATAAAAATTAAAGAGCACATATTGAGATGTGATGAATTATGATATATGGAATGTTAACGTTAGCTAGAGATCACGTCCACTCTACGTTCGATCCGGATCACACGTCCACTCTGCCTTTCCTATGCCTTTCCTATTCTCGCAAAAAAGGACAGCCACCAGGCCACGGCACCTGCTGCGATTTGGTTAGCACGAGTTTCCTTGAAATCAGCATCGGAAGTACTCTGGACTGTTCATGCACGATTTAGCTATGACACTTACTTTGAATGGTGCTGAACCAAAAAACGAAAAACAATTTTGCCTGGCTTTTTGCTTCGTCCCAAGTATGACTAGAATGTGATTGACCATGATTAATTTTCCATTCTTCTCTCATAACAACCAGCGGTGAAGATGCATGTTTAACTCAACACCGTACGTATATTTGGACAGGAACCATTGTATGTATAGCATCACTTGGGAGGGAATCTAACATTGATTTTAGCTCTCGTACACAAAATCAGTTGGAAAAGTGTCGCACATATATCAGTTACCATTCCATTTTCGAGCACGCATTAGATTCAAGCCAGGCAACGCATTCCATTAAGCCAATGTAACGATGAGTCAAGCCAGACAGCATGTCCCCGCCGCGCCGCCGCTTGAAGCACGAGCCGGCATCCCCGCTCTGTCCTAGGAAGGAGGAGTCGGCCTCGCCCCAGCACAACTGCGGCGCCTAGATCGGATGCCACATGAAGGAGGAGCCGGCCTCGCCCCCGCACCACCGCGGCGTCTATATTGGACACGTGGTCAGGGAGGAGCCGACGTTCCCGCCACGCAGCCAGTCCCGCCGCATGCAAGCGCCACCGTCTCGCCGTGGAGGAGTTGCCTCCCGCAATCAAGAAGGCGTGGGGCCGCTTCCTCCACTACCTCGGATGAGACGAGGGGGGGGGGGGTGGGTGGGTTGGGGTTGATGAAATATACTCCCGGTAACTTTCTTGTGCATAGCATGGTAACTTACACATCACAGACCTGATAACTTATGTACCCCGGTCCTGATTACTTTGGCGTCTTGTGGGGGTGGGGGTGGGGGAGGGTGGTTGATGAAATATCCTCTGATAACTTTTATGTGAATAGCATGGTAACTCACATATTGCGACTGATAACTTATGTACCTCGGTCTTTGATAACTTTTTGGCATGGGGGGAGGGGTTGATGAAATATCCCTAGGTAACTTTTGCGTGAATAGCATGGTAATTCACACATTGCAGACCTGATAACCTATGTGCCTCGGTGCTCATAACTTTGGCAAGGGGGTGATAAAATGTACCCGCGACAATTTTAATGTTAATAGCATGGTAACTCACTCATCGCAAACCTGATAACTTATGTACCCTGTCTTGGTAACTTTTTGACGGTCGGGGGTGGACAAGGGTGGTTGATGAAATATCCCTTGGTAACTTTTATGCGAATAGCATGGTAACTCACACATCGCGGACCTGATAACTTATTTGCCACAGTCCTGATAACTTGGGGGGGGGGGGGGTTGCTGAAAACTTATGTGCCTCAGTCCTGATAACTTGGGCGATGGGGTTGTTTAAAAACATACCCCGATAACATTTGTGTAAATAGTTTGGTAATATAGGCATTGTATACGTGATAACTCACGCACAAACACCGCTGTAACTTTAACCTAAGATGATAAGGAGGTTAGAGAAAAATATGATAACATATGTAGCACAATCATGATAAATTACTTAGCCCCTTAGTGGTAACTTTTGATTTGTAAAAGGTCGTCGTAACATACCAACATGCGATCTAGTTTGGAGGCTCTCGTCAGGACGGATTTTTTATGTGAAAATGGTTTGTCGACTGGACCGGCGGTTTGAACTACAAAACATTTTAAAGTTTTAAAATAGAGGAAAATCTAAGATGACATCAACTTTTTTGTCCTCTAATTCATTTCCACATGGGAAGAAGGTAGAAGGATCATTTTTATCCCCCGATAATTTCAACATAAATAAGATGTAACTTAGTTATCACATACGTGATAACGTACTTAGTATGGGCCCGGTAACTTTGGATCCGAAAACTAGTCGTCGAGACATATCAATATGGGATCTAGTTTCGAAGGTCTCGTCGCAACAAATCTTTTATGTGAAAATGGATTTTTAATAAGACCAAAGGTGAGCTACAAAACATTTTGAAGTATTGAAATAGGGGGGAATCTAGCACTAGTAGAAAAGAGGGCTTTGGTCCATCCTGGGTTAGCCCATTAGTCCCGGTTCAATCTAGAACCGGACTAATGAAACATTAGTCCCGGTTCAGGCGCCCAGGCCACGTGGGCCATTTGTCCCGGTTCGTTCGACCTTTAGTCCCGGTTGGTGCCACGAGCGGGACTAAAGAAGGCGATGCCCATTAGTACGGTTCAGGCACCAACCGGGACTAAAGGTTAGACCTTTAGTCCCGGTTCAAGCCACCAACCGGTACTAATGGGTTTGAGGCATTAGTACCGGTTCATGGCACGGCGTGTACTAAAGGTCACATTTTCAAACTCAACCCCGGATCGTCTTTTCAGTTTTAAAAAAATAAAAGAAAATGATGAAAATGTCAAAAAAATAAATAAAAAAATAAGTTTCCCATGTGATATGTGGTCTAGTTGTTGGGAAAAATTGCAAATGTGAATTTCGACTTTATTTGCAAAATCTCTCTAGAATTTAGTAAAATGGGCATAAGTTTTGCATACTGACTCGGATGAAAAAGTTTTTTATATGAAAAATCATCTACTAGAAAAGTTACATCCAACTTTAACGGGGGATCCCCGTTAAATATTTTCAAAATCCTCAAAAACCTAACAGAAAAAAAGTTATGGGGCTTTTAAGATCTAGAGTGGAAAAAATCGAAAAAATTTCAAACTATGGTCAAACAATGGTCAAACTAATTATTCTAGAATATTAGCGTCACTAAATAATTATTTCAGTTATTTTGAATTTTGGTCAAATCTGGTCAAACTGTGGTCAAACTGTGGTCAAACAATGGTCAAACTAATTATTCAAGAATTATTAGTGTTACTAAATAATTATTGTTTTTTAAAACAATAGTTTCAAACTCAAACAGTGAAATGTGTCACTTCATGCTCACGCAAAATTCCTGAGGGTTAATAGGATTGGCATCTTACTATTGTCAGGAAAACAATAAGTGCAGACTTGGAAACGAGGGAGAATAGAACCTGGAAGTTAAGCATGCTCAGGCTGGGGGAGTGGGAGGATGGGTGACCGTTCGGGAAGTTAGATGATTAGGAATGATGAGGGGTGATTAGAGATTAGAGGATAAATTGAGCAGTGATGAGGGGTGGTGATTAGAGATTAGATGATAAATTGAGCAGTGATGAGGGGTGGTGATTAGAGATTAGAGGTTAAAATAATTCAAAAATTTGAAAATAGAAAAAATCAAAAAAAATTCAAAAAAAAAATAAAATTTCCTTTAGTCGGTTGGTGTTACCAACCGGACTAAAGGTGGAGCTCCACGTGGTCGCGATTTTAGTCCGGTTCCATTTGAACCGGGACTAAAGGGGAGGCATTAATAACGACCCTTTAGTCCCGGTTCAAGAACCGGGACTAAAGGCCCTTACGAACCGGGACTGATGCCCCCTTTTCTACTAGTGTAGGATGACATCACCTATTTATTTTCTCGGGTTCATTTGCACCTTGGAAGAAGGTTGGTTGACCATTTTTATGCCCGGGTAATTTCTATATAAACAAGATGGTAACTTATGAGCCAGAGACGTGATAACTTACTTAGCGTGAGCCTGATAACTTTTGACCCGAAAAAAAAGTCATCGAAACATATTAATATCGGATCTTGTTTCGAAGATCTTCTCGCGACGAATCTTTTATATGAAAACGGTTTTTCAATCGGAGCGACGGTTTGAGCTACAAAATATTTTGAATTTTCGCATTGGGAAGAATCTTTGATGACATCATCAATTTCGTTTTGTCTGCATGTATATGATTAGTAGCTGCTAATTAACTGCTAGAAGTAGAGAGTGGACACGCCCAGAAAAAAAATAAGATGAAGCTAATGCATGCATGCAAATTAGGAAAGGGAAAAATTGTGCGGATCTGTTGCTTAACTTCCAACTGGGTGGAAATTAGCAAAGTCCTTGAATTTTTAATAGAATCATATGTGCGTCAGCTCAAATCATCTTACATTGTTACATACTTTTACACCTCCACAGAATGAAATCACTCTTCGCCCTGGCATATTTTTTTTTCTGACCTAGTTGTGACTCACACCTACAGGAGAGAGGCTTGTTTGTTGGACTTGTTGCTAAACCTGAGTAGCAGCCTAATATTAACGCACTGAACCAATGTGTGAAGCGAAGTAGGACTTGACAAAATACCTTGACAAGACTAACTGATCAGACATCACTCCTACACCAAAGAATGCACTGAATGCAACCACAAAGGCTACCTTGTAGTCAGTTTGTTTTCCTGACAGAATGTGATGTTCTTCGGTTGAATTGCATTTGTGAGTGAGAACAGAGCCACACAGCTTTGGGTTCCCATAGAAACTAGAATTCTGAAATGTATCATACTGGCCTCCAGAAGGAATAGGCCCTTGTAGGTCATTGTTCGAAATGCTGAATGCTGAAAGGAAGTTCAGGCTATTCAATTCAGCTGGGATATCACCTGTGAGATTGTTGTTGGACAAGTCTAGCACCTGCAAGTTCGTGAGGTTGCAAATCGCTTGTGGGATCTGCCAGGTTAACTTGTTGAAACTGAAATCAAGTACACCAAGCACTTTCAACTGACCAATCTGTGGGGGAATCACACCTGCTAAGTTGTTGTTGCTTAGATTCAGCGTGCTTGGGAAAGATGTAACAATACGGTATTGAAGTGATGGACCACTAATAACTGTCAGCTCAAAGACCCTCGGGTTCAAATGCGTTGTATTGTAAGTTGATTTTAGCATTGGCATCTCCATCAAGGTTAACGGGATTTCTCCTGTAAGTCTGTTGCTTGACACATCTATATAGAAGAGACGGCTTAGGGAGTTGATCCAGCCTGGTATTGGTCCTATGAGTTGATTGCTATTTATAATTAACATCTGCAAATTTGTGAGCCTTGATATCCATAGAGGTATTTTTCCTGACAACTGGCAATATCCGATGTCCAAAACCTGAAGCCTCTCAAAGCCAACAATTGTGTCATCATCTGGCATGAGCTCTTCATGGAAGTTCTCACCAATAAGCAGAGTGGTAAGGTTCCTGCAGCTCTTAAGGATGTGAAGTGCGTTTGTGATATTACTGAAAGAGTTTGTAGAGAGTGATAGGAAGGTGAGGTTCTTCAGATCACCCATTCTTGGTGAAAGCTGCCCTTCTAATTTGTTGGTAGATACCCGCAGTGCAGTCAGATTGCTGCAAGAGTATATGCTTTCTGGAACTGTGCCACTGAAGCTGTTGAAGTAAACATCCAATGTCTTTAGATTTGGCAGGTTGGAGAAATTGACCTTGGTGAGCTGTCCACTGAAATTGTTTTTCTTGAGATCAATTGCTATGAGATTCGTGCAGTTGCTTAGAGCTGATGGCAGCTCTCCTGACAAATTGTTGTTGTCCAAATGGAACTCCTCCAATTTCTTGAGCTGGCCTATGGAATCTGGAATCTCGCCACTGAAGTTGTTCCCTCCAAGATCAAGCGTTACTAGATTTCTGAGCTTGGTTATGTGCGCACCATCAATAACTCCATTTAAATCATTGTTAGGAAAAGAGAGGCATTCCAGCGAAGTAGCATTGAAGAGTTCATCTGGGACTTCTCCGCTGATGTTGTTGTACCCGGCCCTGAGCTCTCTCAGCTTGGAGCAGTCACCAAGTTGTTTGGGGATGTTGCCACTGAATTTGTTTAAACGCAGATCTAGCGTGGCGAGGGATGGTGAGCTGCTACATAAACTAGATGACCCGTTGCGCCTATGGCGCAAAGGCCAAGCAGCAGCCATGTATTGAAAGAGTGTGCATTGAAATATGTAAATACAGAATGAAACATATGAAAATAAAGACATAAGAGCATTTTCACTTAGCATACATCTGGACTTATTCGAGCTAATATTCTTGATAGGGGAAACGACAATATTTTTCTTTACACTAAGAGTTTCAAAAAGCAAAGCTTGCATACCTGCAATGAGCAGAGAACATGCAATAGACAAAGGAACATTTTTTTAAAGTAATGTTGCTTCCAAAGCACAGCTCATGATATTGCATGCAGCAAGCAAATGATAGTGATAGACAATTATGCATAGGCCTTTGGACGTGCATTCGAAGGCAAAAGCTTATATTTCTTTCAGCATAGCCGTTTCAAAGGCATGCCAGCAAATGACCGCAGTTAAATGCACAAGATGGTCTTAGGTGATTACATAAGATTTAAAATGATGATAAACATAGAAGTCTTAGTAGGCATCTATATTAATGGTAAGTTATATAACAAGGGGCTCTTGCAACTTGCTTATATTGAGTAGACAGTCAGGCGCAGTCCCTTGAAAGTGCATTTGAAGGCGAAAACATATGCTTGACCTTTCTCCATGTGCGCCTGACGGAAGAAGTCGCTCCAGCCTCTAGTGATGGTGGCCCTTTTGTCAACACCCTTGATAAAGCGGGCTGTGATAGCGGTAGTTTCATCTACAGTAGTGATTGGCAGTTCACCACGGTCAGCATCCATGTATGGGAAAAGGGAGCTCTTAAAAAAGGGAACCCCAAAGTACTGAAAATGACAGTAAAGGTTAGTTAGTATATCATTTTATACGATGTCATTGTATGATACAGAACAAAGTAATGGCAAAGGATTACCATCCTTTTGTCGTCTGTAGCAAATGTTTCTATCATATGGCACACATAGTAGTGATTAGGTGTGGTGGTGCCGTGGATGATCTTTCGCAGTCTACGAACATTAATATTGTTGTCTAGATTGCTGGTTTGGAGTTTTGTTGTGCCTCGATGAAAACAAAAGGACAGAGAGAAATTCTAGTTTTGATACATTATATTTTCCTTCCCTTTTGGATGTTTGCAAATTCGACCTGTCCAATGAAGAAACAAATGCTCAATTTAGTGAACCTCAAATTCTCAAATTCGGTTTTGATGATCACAATGTGTTTTTATCTTCAGCTACTTATGGTTATGCGCACCTTGGCCTCTTACCCGCTGTAAAACTCTTGTTTCTTTGATGAAATGGAACAGGGTGGTGTGGTCCATGCAGCTCCTATATTTTGAGAAATAAAATCTTATGCTTATATTGTAAATGGAAGACTTTTATAATCCACGAATGATTTATGATACTAAAATAATTGTATATAGAAGAAATTATCTCAGTGGAAACAACGATTATACTAAGAAGACCACCTGTACAGACACATCGGTTGGTGAATAGTGCACCGATTTATAAACAATTATTTGGAGGAGATAGAAAGTGAATTAAATCATTACAAGGAATACCTAAACGTATTGGAAATATTGTACTGGTACTTGCTATATGGTTAACAAAATAGTCCACGGGATTAACTTGAAAACAAATATATAGTTCTTCACCAGCCGCCTTTGTTTGTGCGCCACGTGCCTCTGTGGGGTCCTCACACCGCCTCCCTTTCTCTTATCTCCAGCCAAGAAACAGACAGCCACATATTCCCCAAGCCCTCCTCCTTCCTCTGTTTCTCCCTCCTCAAGCCCCTCTTACCTCCCCGATCTGCTAGCGATGCATCCAAATCGATGACCTCTATGCGCGTCCTAAGAGAAAGTGAGGCAGAGGGAGCGGCCCATGGCTGGATTAAGCTGCTGCGAAGCTCAGTGCCTCTGCTGCGAGCCTGCAGAGATGAGAGTATGGGCGTCGGCTGACGACGGGATACTGTGGGCGTCGGCGGCCGGGGCTACAATGGAGCCCGGCACCACGGCACCCGGAGCTGCAATGGAGCTCTGCCTGGGCTGCGATGGAGCCCGGCACCACGGCGGCCGGAGCTGCAATGGAGCTCCGTCGTGGCTGCAATGAAGAGCGGGCGCTATCGCCGCGGCGTGGCAAGTCGAGGACGGCGACGCTCGCCACCGGTGCTGCAATGAAGCGAGCATTGATGCCGGCGGCATTGCAATGGAGCAGGTGCTGCTGCGGGCGGCGCGGCAAGTCGAGGAAGGCGACACTCGCCACCAGTGATGCAATGAAGCGAGCGTTGCTGCCAACGACGCGACAAGCCGAGGACGGGGCGCTGCAATGAAGCGCCAATGGAGCCATCGACGACGGCGCTGCTGCGTGGCGAGGGATGCAATACTATGCCAGTGCCGCCGCCTCGATGATGTTGTGCTTGTCTAGGTCGCAACATCGCCCCTGCTGCGATATCGTCGGCGCTGGCTCCGTTGCCACGTTGAGGATCTGCTGTAGTCACCTTGGTCACGCGGAGTTGTAGTCGTGTTTGCTGCTTTGCGTTGCTTGTGCTGGTAGTGGTGGATGATTTCATAGCATCCGCCATTGTAAATTGGTGCTACCGCATCAGGCGAGTGGCGGTTCCCTGATCCTTGCATGCAGAACCAGTTTAGATGGTAATACTGCTTAAATTAACTCATGATCAACTATTAAAATCCACCGCTATAAATTAAGGTGAAAGGCCCCTTGAATTGTATGCTTTGTTCACATAATGAATTCTTTGTGCAGGGAGTTCTAACGACGCATTATATAAGGAGCTATGACATGCTTGAGCTAGGCTGTTGATCACGGTGCCTTGCCAAGGTGAAAGAATTTACTACTTTCCAGATGGTTATATGGAATAGGTATGTCTCACCGCATTGATGTTTGCTCTTCTTGATGCCCCATAACTAATGAATGAATTTTGCTTCTCAACACAAACAATAGCAATTTGTGCTAGGGGCACTGCTTGATCTTGTGTTAAATAATAATCATCCAGGTATTTAAAGATCCTGTTAGGGTCCTTGTGTGTGCGAGGTGTGTGCTTCTCTAGTATGGTCATGTATTAGTTGAAAAATGAGTACCCATGAGAGGGCACCACTTTACATTCAGTGCTTCCAGCCTTGTAGGCGCCACCATAAGTCCCTTTGCCAAGCTTCACTGTGATGCCTAACTAACTACTCCTCCGGTCCTAAATACTTGTCTTTCTAGAGATTTCAACAAATGACTACATACGGAGTAAAATGAGTGAATCTACACTCTAAAACATGTCTACATACATCCATATGTTGTAGCCCATTTGAGATGGCTAGAAAGACAACTATTTGGGAACGGAGGGAGTATTTCACAAACATTTTTTTAGCTAATAAAAGCAACAGTGAAGGTAAATAAACTCATTTTCACATGTCATGACAAACTGATTTCTTCCGGACGCCCTAAAAACATAGTACTAATACACCGAGAGACTGTACAATTGATCAAGCTACTTTACAAATTAATTTAGGAACAGACTAAACATATCAGGATATACACCAGTTGACTACGAAGAAAAGAATTCATCATCTACTAACACTCTACTAAATGAATACATCCATTCACATCTTCAAAATTGTATTATACATGTCAGAGAATGACCAACAGTACTTGTTCTTCTCTGAAAGATGTCAAAAAAATACAATTAGTAGAGAAGTTAGAAGGATTTTGAGCTCTAAACTCCAGTTATCAATAGACTTGACTGTCTACCGATCTCCAACCGGTTAATTTATGACCCATTAGATTTACCTATAAGTGAGCAATGGTCTGTAAGATGTGACTTGCTTGCATGCATTTCATAAATAAATATGTAAATAAAAGTTGGGACTTGCGTACATACCTGGATATTTGCATTCACAAAGAGACAATATATCTTCAATTCACATATAGGACAAGAATGTATAGTCACAAACTCACAATTCCATGGCAGCAAAAATCTTCAACAATCTGTGAACTCCATAAAACAATGATATTAGAGATCTCTTGTTTTGTTGATATATTGACATATAGAGGAAGAATATTTAGTCGACAGGAGAGGAGAAGCAACCATCAATTGTGCTAATGTCACCTCTCCATAGTACCATATGTCCAAAGGCACTCGAGTAAAAATGCAAACACAAAAGTGACAAATGGCACTGGGAGTTTGGAGCCCATCCATCTGATTTAGATGATCTGGGAAAGAACAACAATTTGGCCCTCTTGTTGAGCTCTTGTTGGCCCATGGTAGCCACTCCATGGCAGATCCAGCCACCAAGCGGTATCAACCATGGCCTGAATTAGAAGAAAATTCATTCACTACGCCTACCAAAGGAAGGCTATCTTCACTCCTGAGTTGCAAAAATCAAGGAAGTGTCAATAACTCACAGCAAACACAATATTCAAGTTCTTGAGTATACTGGATCAGTGAGAAAACAAAGAGTCATTGGTCAACATCTGATCCTGCTAAATACAAACTGAAACACTTAGATCATAGTGATCACCATATATATCTACATCCCTGCAAAATCTGTACAAAATGTAGTTAGCGGTCGGTGGTACTATGTACTGTGTGAACTAATAAATAATCACTATTCTGGAGAAATTAATATAACCAACTTGAAAAAACAACTATATCATTCTGGCCAACTTTGTTCAAACACAACCAGACTCCAGACCACAAATAAGAATCATTTCATATTACAAATAGAAAATATAAGGACTGTTGGAGGTACAAATAAGAATCATTTCAGACACAGATATAACATACCTTTGCATCAGTAAATGTCGATTAGCATTACATTCAGACATCCAATAGATCCAAAATGCACATATAATTATAATGGTAGACCACAGGGTATCCGTTGCCAACTTATTTAGTGTTCCGTGGACTGTGAAAGTGAAGAGTAGTGTAATGTCACAGAAAAACTGCTGCAACCACGAAAAGAAAAACTGAAATTTTTATTTATGCACAGTATAGTGCGTGGCCATCAATATTTTTGCACTAAATGTCAGAAAAATCATATAAACACATATATCAAGAAGTTATTCTAATACTCTAGTAACATAATATAATGACTAATATGTTAACAACACCATTGCTTGAAAGGTCCAATTAGAAGCTCATAGTTATTTTAGAGGAGCATAATTGTCCTAATGCTGAAGTTAACTGAAAATACTTGGATTTCCAAAATCCCTGTCAATTGTGGCTTGCGGGTTGGCAACTGGGGAAAATATGGTCACACATATCCTCCGGGTTCATGCCACCCATTCTAGTTGTTGAATAATACAAAATGATGCACCAAGCATGACCTATTTGATATTCCCTTGATCTCTTATGCTGATTCTTTTCAAAAAAGAGATAAGACCCAGAACCAGAGTAGATATCACACCGAGTCACTATCCAAACTATTTAGCTATGCTCTGGCAATCTTATGACAAAATCTGCCAAAATTATTTCCTAGCCGATAATCACTGAATTTGAATGCTGGCAATATCATACAGCTCTACCATCCGTTTCACATGACTTCTCTTGTGGGATTTATCTTAGTAGAATGACTTACCATCCAGTCATGAATTTCTTTGAGGCCCAGCTGCGGACCACCTTATGGAAAGCCTGTATTGCGAAAAGAGAAAGAGAAAAGGTTCAACGTTAAGTTGGTATAACCTCGAAATACAAGCAAAGCTACTAAACATGAAGGGCATACATTGTGTGCAAGGCAAGTATCAAAAGGAAAAGCATGAATGAACAAGAATAAAACCAGCAATCTACTTTCATCTTTGTCGATAATGATTGGTCCGAATTTTCTGTCGGTCTGGCAAGCGCCCTAGGCAAATTAACAATCACTCAAGGTTCTAACACCGAAAGCATTTATGCATTATATGTCTGCCTTCTGTTTGGGGATTATAACATTATAATATGTTCCTCCAAGTGAGTTAAATAAAGCAATTTCTTCTCAAATTCATTGCTAAGGAGATATAAATATTACCTCAAACTGCACCCAAAAAGTGATCAAGCTAATCACCAATTTGACAACTCAATCCAATAGTTAGCCTTAGCACAACAAACACTCACCAAAGGTCAACATCCCTAGTCCCACGAACTTGCAGCGTTAACATAAACAGTCATTTCAAACCTACTTTTCACACAATCAACAAACCGACAATAAGCTGTGAGCTGCCACAGAATACCAACACAGACCGTGGACTAATTTCAACAGCCAGGCTACAGAGACCGACGTTGCAGGTGGATGACAGGGTAAACCCTAGGGGAACGAATGAGGTGGGAAGTGCATTTGTAGCCCGATAGTTCGAGTTAGTCATTGTCTACTTGTTGCTAGAATCGTGCCTTTATTCAGACCCTTCAAAAAATGAGGAACAGTAGCACAAAATTAAACGTAAACCAGCCAAGCCCCACGTGAAAGAAAATTCTGAATTTGTAAATCTATACGTGAAAGAATTAACTGGCCATTAAGTCTCCACATTCACCAAGGAACAAATTTTAAATACTATGAAAAGAAATGAAACTGTTCTAAAGAGTGCAATCAAACCATTCCCATTTCTTTGAAGTTCGAACCCACTACACCCAGGACTATAATAAGATCGATTAGCTTTTGTTCGACCCTTCTGTTCCAACTCTAGAACATCCAGCCAGTACATTTTACTAAAGGCAGCACATATATTGTTCAGGTTGCAGTGTGTGTGTGTGTGTGTGTGTGTGTGTGTGTGTATACATATATAATTAGTACAAATTATGAAATTACACCATCGTCATACAACATGTAGTTTCAAATATCATTTTCAGCTTGAGCACCATATTGGAACTTGTCAATCATATTTCTATATGAATACTGCAACCAAATTTCCTAATGACACAAAGCAGCAAATGGTCCACACAGGAGGTTCATTTGGCAAGCAACCTACAAACATTTATTGCATCCCTACTTATATCACTATAATTCATCAATATGAACATACTCATGAACCAAGAGGCCACAAAAAGGCAAAAACACCAAAACCGAAAAATTCGTCAATGAGTGAGCTGACACAAAAGATAAGCCAACTAATGCTCCATCACAATGTATGTATACAATCAGACAATACATTCTAGAAAGCATGTGCCAACAAAGTAGCGATCATGAGGGGAAGAAGGTTGACGCCCCCAGAGGAAAAACCTGACTTGCTGCAGATGCAAAATCAAACCGTCAACGCACCTTTTTTCAGAGTGAACCAACTCAGAAATACCTCATTTAGGAATAAACACCAATAGCCTCATATCCCCCCAATCTGTTTTCTCCTGCAATTTTTAGTGGTTCAGAACTTCAGATGCATGAATACATATATGCAGCGGCAAGAACAATGAAATAAGAGGAAAAGACCTCACATTAGTTGATCCAAAGAACAAATAGAAAGTATATATTTTACGTGCCTTGTAAATCGGCAAGTCATCGATGATTGATCTTCTTATAGAGAGCTATCGTCCACCGGAGAGTTGATTCAGTTGGAAAAGAAAATGAATCAAACAACTCAAAGAAATGGAATGTAAAAAGTGCAGTAAAGAGATGGTACTGATGACTGTATACATTGGCGGTTGCAGAGGTACAGCTACTGGGCTGCTCTCATCAGGCCATCCAAACCCTACCCATGAAATATATAAATGAATTAGAGAAAGGAGCAAGAATAAACAGTCAGTGTCAGTGACGGCTGAAGGCCGAGCTCATGGTGGGGAGGTGCAGCAGTAGTAAAACTGAAACATTCATCAAGCAAATGTTGACTGCCATGACACAACCAGCAAGGTAAGAAATCGGTTCATGGAGGAGCTCAACCTGTCGATCTGGCTGTGTGGACGCTGGTGTAGACAGAGAGCATCCCTGCTCTTCTTGAGGGGTTGAGCCGGCCTTGGTTGGGAGATGAAGGAGGCTGGTGCAGAGTCGGCAGCACCAGCAGCGACCTCGGCATATGCAGTTGACGAGGAGGGCTGCTGATCCTTCCGAGCTGACGACACCTCCTTCCTCTCACCCTTAGCCTCCCACGGCGGAGGAGGCGCCGATGACTGCAGCGACCTCGTCCGGGTTCAGCGCCGATCCGCATTTTCTGTCAAGATGGCAAGCACCCTAGGGAAATTAACAATCGCTCAAGGTTCTAACACAAGAAAGCATTTACGACTGTATGTCTACCTTCTGTTTGGGGATTATAATATTATAACATCATAATATGTTCCTCCAAGGAGTTAAATAAAGCAATTTCTTCTCAAATTCATTGCTAAGGAGATATAAATATTACCCTAAAATTGCACCAAAAAAGTGATCAAGCTCATCACTAATTTGACCACTCAATCCAATAGTTAGCCTCAGCACAACAAACACTCACCAAGGGTCAACGTCCCTAGTCCTACGAACTTGCAGCGTTAACATAAATAGTCATTTCAAACATACTTTTCGGACAATAAGCTGTGAGCTGCCACAGAATACCAACACAGACCGTGGACTACTTTCAACAGCCAGCAATGACCCGGACGTTGCAGGCGGATGACAGGTAAACCCTAGGGGAACGAACGAGGCGTGAAGGGAGGGGATGAGGGCGAACCTCGCGGCTGGAGGAGGAGAGCGCGCGGAGGCAGAGGGGAGGCGACGGTCCTGTCCAAGCCGCGGTCGTCGTCCCCGCGCTGGGGACCGAGCCCCGCCCCGCCGCCGCCGGAGATGGGGATGAGGAGCTCCTCGTCGCGATCGCTGGGCCTTGTCATCGCCCATCATCGAGGGCTCAGCTCGCGCTGTGACGGCGATGATGTCGCCTTCCCTGTCTCGCACCCTCCCAGATCGGAGCCCAAGCAGCCGCCCCGCCTCCATGATATCGCGCCGAGCGGCGCCTCTTCTCAGCTCGACGCCGCCACTGCTCCTTTCACCTCTTCGCAGGTCGACGCCGCCACCGCCGCTCTTCTCGTGCCGCCGCCGACGCCAAGATCCGCCGCTCCCCGCCGATCCAACCGACCAAGATCGGCCGCTCCCCATCTCGAGCCAACAGCCGCCATGGATCCTACGCGGGAGGAGGAGAAACGTGAAGGGGAGGAGGCGGCACGGTGTTGGTGGCGAGCATGGAGAAGGGGACGCGGGGCTCGAGGAGAGGAGGGACGAGGGAGTGGGCTAGGTTTTCACCGCACGACGTGGGGCTCGAGGAGAGGAGGGACGAGGGAGTGGGCTTTTCACCGCGCACAGCACATGATCCACCTTTTTTCACCCAAACTCAATCAGCAACGAACACTGCAACATGGACCCATCCAGATGTCCGCCCAGCGCCATCCACCCAACTGGAAAGGCACGACGTGAAGTAAAACAAACGGTGGGATGTTTGACATCCAGTTGAAAAGGACCAAAAACTTTACACGGAGGTAAAACGGACGAGTCAGATCATAGCGCGCGAGGGATGGCGCTGGATGGGCTAGTGCACCGATTTATAAACAATTATTTGGAGGAGATAGAAAGTGAATTAAATCATTACAAGGAATACCTAAACGTATTGGAAATATTGTACTGGTACTTGCTATATGGTTAACAAAATAGTCCACGGGATTAACTTGAAAACAAATATATAGTTCTTCACCAGCCGCCTTGTTTGTGCGCCACGTGCCTCTGTGGGGTCCTCACACCGCCCTCCCTTTCTCTTATCTCCAGCCAAGAAACAGACAGCCACATATTCCCCCAAGCCCCTCCTCCCTTCCTCTGTTTCTCCCTCCCTCAAGCCCCTCTTACCTCCCCGATCTGCTAGCGATGCATCCAAATCGATGACCTCTATGCGCGTCCTAAGAGAAAGTGAGGCAGAGGGAGCGGCCCATGGCTGGATTAAGCTGCTGCGAAGCTCAGTGCCTCTGCTGCGAGCCTGCAGAGATGAGAGTATGGGCGTCGGCTGACGACGGGATACTGTGGGCGTCGGCGGCCGGGGCTACAATGGAGCTCGGCACCACGGCACCCGGAGCTGCAATGGAGCTCTGCCTGGGCTGCAATGGAGCCCGGCACCACGGCAGCCGGAGCTGCAATGGAGCTCCGTCAGGGCTGCAATGAAGAGCGGGCGCTACTGCCGGCGGCGTGGCAAGTCGAGGACGGCGACGCTCGCCACCGGTGCTGCAATGAAGCGAGCATTGATGCCGGCGGCATTGCAATGGAGCAGGTGCTGCTGCGGGCGGCGCGGCAAGTCGAGGAAGGCGACACTCGCCACCAGTGATGCAATGAAGCGAGCGTTGCTGCCAACGACGCGACAAGCCGAGGACGGGGCGCTGCAATGAAGCGTCAATGGAGCCACTGACGACGGCGCTGCTGCGTGGCGAGGGATGCAATACTATGCCAGTGCCGCCGCCTCGATGATGTTGTGCTTGTTCGGTCGCAACATCGCCTCGCCGCGATATCGCCGGCGCTGGCTCCATTGCCACGTTGAGGATCTGCTGTAGTCACCTTGGTCACGCGGAGTTGTAGTCGTGTTTGCTGCTTTGCGTTGCTTGTGCTGGTAGTGGTGGATGATTTCATAGCATCCGCCATTGTAAATTGGTGCTACCGCATCAGGCGAGTGGCGGTTCCCGATCCTTGCATGCGAACCAGTTTAGATGGTAATACCGCTTAAATTAACTCATGATCAACTATTAAAATCCACCGCTATAAATTAAGGTGAAAGGCCCCTTGAATTGTATGCTTTGTTCACATAATGAATTCTTTGTGCAGGGAGTTCGAACGACGCATTATATAAGGAGCTATGACATGCTTGAGCTAGGCTGTTGATCACGGTGCCTTGCCAAGGTGAAAGAATTTACTACTTTCCAGATGGTTATATGGAACAGGTATGTCTCACCGCATTGATGTTTGCTCTTCTTGATGCCCCATAACTAATGAATGAATTTTGCTTCTCAACACAAACAATAGCAATTTGTGCTAGGGGCACTGCTTGATCTTGTGTTAAATAATAATCATCCGGTATTTAAAGATCCTGTTAGGGTCCTTGTGTGTGCGAGGTGTGTGCTTCTCTAGTATGGTCATGTATTAGTTGAAAAATGAGTACCCATGAGAGGGCACCACTTTACATTCAGTGCTTCCAGCCTTGTAGGCGTCACCATAAGTCCCTTTGCCAAGCTTCACTGTGATGCCTAACTAACTACTCCCTCCGGTCCTAAATACTTGTCTTTCTAGAGATTTCAACAAATGACTACATACGGAGTAAAATGAGTGAATCTACACTCTAAAACATGTCTACATACATCCGTATGTTGTAGCCCATTTGAGATGGCTAGAAAGACAACTATTTGGGAACGGAGGGAGTATTTCACAAACATTTTTTTAGCTAATAAAAGCAACAGTGAAGGTAAATAAACTCATTTTCACATGTCATGACAAACTGATTTCTTCCGGACGCCCTAAAAACATAGTACTAATACACCGAGAGACTGTACAATTGATCAAGCTACTTTACAAATTAATTTAGGAACAGACTAAACATATCAGGATATACACCAGTTGACTACGAAGAAAAGAATTCATCATCTACTAACACTCTACTAAATGAATACATCCATTCACATCTTCAAAATTGTATTATACATGTCGAGAATGACCAACAGTACTTGTTCTTCTCTGAAAGATGTCAAAAAATACAATTAGTAGAGAAGTTAGAAGGATTTTGAGCTCTAAACTCCAGTTATCAATAGACTTGACTGTCTACCGATCTCCAACCGTTAATTTATGACCCATTAGATTTACCTATAAGTGAGCAATGGTCTGTAAGATGTGACTTGCTTGCATGCATTTCATAAATAAATATGTAAATAAAAGTTGGGACTTATGTACATACCTGGATATTTGCATTCACAAAGAGACAATATATCTCCAATTCACATATAGGACAAGAATGTATAGTCACAAACTCACAATTCCATGGCAGCAAAAATCTTCAACAATCAGAACTCCATAAAACAATGATATTAGAGATCTCTTGTTTTGTTGATATATTGACATATAGAGGAAGAAGATTTAGTCGATGGAGAGGAGAAGCAACCATCAATTGTGCTAATGTCACCTCTCCATAGTACCATATGTCCAAAGGCACTCGAGTAAAAATGCAAACACAAAAGTGACAAATGGCACTGGGAGTTTGGAGCCCATCCATCTGATTTAGATGATCTGGGAAAGAACAACAATTTGGCCCTCTTGTTGAGCTCTTGTTGGCCCATGGTAGCCACTCCACGGCAGATCCAGCCACCAAGCGGTATCAACCATGGCCTGAATTAGAAGAAAATTCATTCACTACGCCTACCAAAGGAAGGCTATCTTCACTCCTGAGTTGCAAAAATCAAGGAAGTGTCAATAACTCACAGCAAACACAATATTCAAGTTCTTGAGTATCTTGGATCGTGAGAAAACAAAGAGTCATTGGTCAACATCTGATCCTGCTAAATACAAACTGAAACACTTAGATCATAGTGATCACCATATATATCTACATCCCTGCAAAATCTGTACAAAATATAGTTAGCGGTCGGTGGTACTATGTAATGTGTGAACTAATAAATAATCACTATTTCGAGAAATTAATATAACCAACTTGAAAAACAACTATATCATTCTCGCCAACTTTGTTCAAACACAACCAGACTCTGGACCACAAATAAGAATCATTTCATATTACAAATAGAAAATATAAGGACTGTTGGAGGTACAAATAAGAATCATTTCAGACACAGATATAACATACCTTTGCATCAGTAAATGTCGATTAGCATTACATTCAGACATCCAATAGATCCAAAATGCACATATAATTATAATGGTAGACCACAGGTATCCGTTGCCAACTTATTTAGTGTTCCGTGGACTGTGAAAGTGAAGAGTAGTGTAATGTCACGAAAAACTGCTGCAACCACTTAAAAGAAAAACTGAAATTTTTATTTATGCAGATAGATAGTGTGGCCATCAATACTTTTGCACTAAATGTCGAAAAATCATATAAACACATATATAAAGAAGTTATTCTAATACTCTAGTAACATAATATAATGACTAATATGTTAACAACACCATTGCTTGAAAGGTCCAATTAGAAGCTCATAGTTATTTTAGAGGAGCATAATTGTCCGAATGCTGAAGTTAATCGAAAATACTTGGATTTCCAAAATCCCTGTCAATTGTGGCTTATGGGTTGGCAACGGGGAAAATATGGTCACACATATCCTCCGGGTTCATGCCACCCATTCTAGTTGTTGAATAATACAAAATGATGCACCAAGCATGACCTATTTGATATTCCCTTGATCTCTTATGCTGATTCTTTTCAAAAAAGAGATAAGACCTAGAACCAGAGTAGATATCACACCGAGTCACTATCCAAACTATTTAGCTATGCTCCGGCAATCTTATGACAAAATCTGCCAAAATTATTTCCTAGCCGATAATCACTGAATTTGAATGTGGCAATATCATACAGCTCTACCATCCATTTCACATGACTTCTCTTGTGGGATTTATCTTAGTAGAATGACTTACCATCCAGTCATGAATTTCTTTGAGGCCCAACTGCGGACCACCTTATGGAAAGCCTGTATTGCGAAAAGAGAAAGAGAAAAGGTTCAACGTTAAGTTGGTATAACCTCGTAAATACAAGCAAAGCTACTAAACATGAAGGGCATACATTGTGTGCAAGGCAAGTATCAAAAGGAAAAGCATGAATGAACAAGAATAAAACCAGCAATCTACTTTCATCTTTGTCGATAATGATTGGTCCGATTTTTGTCAAGTCTGCAAGCGCTCTAGGCAAATTAACAATCACTCAAGGTTCTAACACCGTAAAGCATTTATGCATTATATGTCTGCCTTCTGTTTGGGGATTATAACATTATAATATGTTCCTCCAAGTGAGTTAAATAAAGCAATTTCTTCTCAAATTCATTGCTAAGGAGATATAAATATTACCTCAAACTGCACCCAAAAAGTGATCAAGCTAATCACCAATTTGACAACTCAATCCAATAGTTAGCCTTAGCACAACAAACACTCACCAAAGGTCAACATCCCTAGTCCCACTAACTTGCAGCGTTAACATAAACAGTCATTTCAAACCTACTTTTCACACAATCAACAAATCCGACAATAAGCTGTGAGCTGCCACAGAATACCAACACAGATCGTGGACTAATTTCAACAGCCAAAGCATGAGATCTGACGTTGCAGGTGGATGACAGGTAAACCCTAGGGGAACGAATGAGGTGGGAAGTGCATTTGTAGCCCGATAGTTCGAAAGTTAGTCATTGTCTACTTGTTGCTAGAATCGTGCCTTTATTCAGACCCTTCAAAAAATGAGGAACAGTAGCACAAAATTAAACGTAAACCAGCCAAGCCCCACGTGAAAGAAAATTCTGAATTTGTAAATCTATACGTGAAAGAATTAACTGGCCATTAAGTCTCCACATTCACCAAGGAACAAATTTTAAATACTATGAAAAGAAATGAAACTGTTCTAAAGAGTGCAATCAAACCATTCCCATTTCTTTGAAGTTCGAACCCACTACACCCAGGACTATAATAAGATCGATTAGCTTTTGTTCGACCCTTCTGTTCCAGCTCTAGAACATCCAGCCAGTACATTTTACTAAAGGCAGCACATATATTGTTCAGGTTGCAGTATGTGTGTGTATGTGTGTGTGTGTGTGTGTGTGTGTGTGTGTGTGTATACATATATAATTAGTACAAATTATGAAATTACACCATCGTCATACAACATGTAGTTTCAAATATCATTTTCAGCTTGAGCACCATATTGGAACTTGTCAATCATATTTCTCTATATGAATACTGCAACCAAATTTCCTAATGACACAAAGCAGCAAATGGTCCACACAGGAGGTTCATTTGGCAAGCAACCTACAAACATTTATTGCATCCCTACTTATATCACTATAATTCATCAATATGAACATACTCATGAACCAAGAGGCCACAAAAGGCAAAAACACCAAAACCGAAAAATTCGTCAATGAGTGAGCTGACACAAAAGATAAGCCAACTAATGCTCCATCACAATGTATGTATACAATCAGACAATACATTCTAGAAAGCATGTGCCAACAAAGTAGCGATCATGGGGGGGGAAGAAGGTTGACGCTCCCCAGTAGGAAAAACCTGACTTGCTGCAGATGCAAAAATCAAACCGTCAACGCACCTTTTTTCAGAGTGAACCAACTCAGAAATACCTCATTTAGGAATAAACACCAATAGCCTCATATCCCCCCAATCTGTTTTCTCCTGCAATTTTTAGTGGTTCAGAACTTCAGATGCATGAAGACATATATGCAGCGGCAAGAACAATGAAATAAGAGGAAAAGACCTCACATTAGTTGATCCAAAGAACAAATAGAAAGTATATATTTTACGTGCCTTGTAAATCGGCAAGTCATCGATGATTGATCTTCTTATAGAGAGCTATCGTCCACCGGAGAGTTGATTCAGTTGGAAAAGAAAATGAATCAAACAACTCAAAGAAATGGAATGTAAAAGTGCAGTAAAGAGATGGTACTGATGATTTGTATACATTGGCGAAGTTGCAGAGGTACAGCCATCGGGCTGCTCTCATCAGGCCATCCAAACCCTACCCATGAAATATATAAAGTGGGCGCTGGGTGTGAGCAGAGGCATCCTGCTCTTCTTGAGGGTTGAGCCGGCCTTGGTTGGGAGATGAAGGAGGCTGGTGCAGTGAGTCGGCGGCACCAGCCGGCGACCTCGGCATATGCAGTTGACGAGGAGGCTGCTGATCCTACGGGAGCTGACACCTCCTTCCTCTCACCCTTAGCCTCCAGGCGGCGACGGCGCCGATGACTGTCGACATGGCAAAATATCCTTCCTCTCACCCTTAGCCTCCTTGGCGGAGGAGGCGCCCGATATTGCTGCGACCTCGTCGGGTTCATCACCGATCCGCATTTTACATCGACCATGGCAAGCACCCTAGGGAAATTAACAATCGCTCAAGGTTCTAACACAAGAAAGCATTTACAGCGACTCTACCTTCTGTTTGGGATTACCAATATTATAACATCATAATATGTTCCTCAGCAAGAAGTGGGCATAATGCAGCTGACGAGGAGGGCTACTCCTCGTCCGGGTTGCAGCGCCGATCCGCATTTTCTGTCGGCATGCAAGCACCCTAGGGAAATTAACAATCGCTCAAGGTTCTAACACAAGAAAGCATTGGCGACCTTGTATGTCTACCTTACTAGGGAAATTTTCGCTCAAGGGATTATAATATTATAACATCATAATATGTTCCTCCAAGGGAGTTAAATAAAGCAATTTCTTCTCAAATTCATTGCTAAGGAGATATAAATATTACCCTAAAATTGCACCAAAAAGTGATCAAGCTCATCACTAATTTGACCACTCAATCCAATAGTTAGCCTCGGCACAACAAACACTCACCAAGGGTCAACGTCCCTAGTCCTCTGAACTTGCAGCGTTAACATAAATAGTCATTTCAAACATACTTTTGGACAATAAGCTGAGCTGCCACGGGAATACCAACACAGACCGTGGACTACTTTCAAGCCGAGCATGCAGACCCGGCGTGCGAGGCGTGTGAGAGTAAACCCTAGGGAATGAGCCGTGAAGGGAGGGATGAGGCGAACCCGTGCCCGCGGACCCTAGCGAAATGCAGGCAGATGACAGTAAACCCTAGGGAATGAGCGAGGCGTGAAGGGAGGGATGAGGCGAACCTCGGCTGAGGATGTCATACACACATCAGTCAGTACCGATGATACATCTGAGCATAAATTGCTACAAGTCATACATATGCAATAATGTCAATAATCAATACAGTTGCAGCGATTAATCATTACTTTCAGACAGTAAGTATCAGCCATTAGTCATACATCTCACTGAAAGTCCATGCAGAGATCACATTCAACTGATTAGATACTGTACACGATCATGAAATCATGATACAAATTACTCTAATAATTGAATGATCAAGAACTATCATTAACATCGAAATATTAAAGAATCTACTAATGTCAACGTAAATTACATTAAGATAAGCATGACTAAAACAGAATTAAAGTATTCGCATCAATATATAATACATAAGATGGTCTTAGAAGATGTTCATGAATATACCATGTAGATCTATAATGTATAAGATATATCATGCAATAGTAGCATATACTCAGACTGCATATCACATATTGCTATCTATCTAAATGTACTGAAGATACAATGATTAAGACTCTTCATAAGCATTGAAATAATATGCATAGCAATAATGCTATCACATCAAGTCAATTCATCAGAGTGAATGATCAAACAAGTAAACACTGATAATAAGCTATAGATCACTTAAACTAGTTCATGACATTGATCTTAGTTATATGTTGAATAGATACTAGAGACATCACACATATCAGCAGCTATGTCAGGAATAAGTCATTAGTTGCTATGTTCAATACATACATGTAAACATAAATACATTGATACATATATACAATTAATAGACATGATACCATTCATAAACTAAATCACAAAATAGATACAATGAATATAATAAGAATATCTACAGAATATTAAACCAAATTGATCAAATCATATACAAATCAAAGATAACTCATCGACACAGTATATGATCATACACACATGAAATCATTAGCAAAATCATAAATAACAGAAAAATTAATCCAAATGAAAAGACCAGCAATATTATCATTGAAATAGTAACTGACTAAAGTACATTATACACTAATTATTCAATAACATGATATTCAGTACTATATAATAAGATATCGAGTAAATGCTAATATATTGCTAACCAATAACTATCAGTATAGAATATAATTCGAATAATTTCAAATCGATAAATTATCAAATTAAAATTAAATATTCAATTAAAAATAAATAATATATGTAAACATCTCAATATTAAAAACATCAATATTCATGAAATAATACTTAAATATTAAAATCATTGGAAAGCAAAAGGACAGTAATCGACTCACCACAAATGGACAAAATATAAAATGATAATTAAATGCATATATGAGACAATTATACCCAATAAAAATTCCAAATAAGAAATTAAAAATTAAAAATCACAAATTAAATGACTTAATGAATTCTTAAATAAAACCTATAAAAATAATACCTAATATAAAGTAATTTACCACTACCTGAACTATCAAAATATAAGCAGCAATTTAATAAAAAAATGATTAAATAGGCAATTTTGATATAGGAACAATAAAATAACTCACTAATACAATATTGCAATACAAGTAGCTAATAAATTCATTAACATTCAAATAAACTAAACTCATTAATAAAATCAACAATAAAAAATCTCAATTATTCAATGAATATCAATATATGCAAAAACCACCAACATATAATTATACAAAGCTCCACATTTACAAAAAATACTAAATCAAATACTAAAAACAAAAGAACGATAGTCAAGCATACCTGAATATGATGAATAACCAGGTGAAAACTTTTAATGATTCATTTAGGAACAATTATCTCAACCAAAAATAGAATAAAACAATACCATAACCAAAATGAAAAATTCCCGAATTTTAATTAGAACCATAATAAATCAAATCAAAATTAATCAATAACAATTAATTAATAACAAATTATCATAATGAAATCAAAAATATCTTCAAAGAATTCGCATTTCAGCACAAAAAAATAGAAAATCAGTATCAGAGTTGAATAAAAATTCATACCCAATTTGCTGAGGAGGAGGCGGCGGAGGCGGAGGGGAGGCGGCAGTCTGTCCAAGCGCTGGTCGTCGTCCCGCGCTGGGGACCGAGCCCCGCCGCCGCCGCCGGAGATGGGGATGAGGCTCCTGTCGCGATCGCGGGGCCTTGTCATCGCCCATCGCCGAGGGCTCGAGCTCCGCCGCGCTGTGGCGGCGATGATGTCGCCCTTCCTGTCTCGTACCCTCCCGGATCGGAGCCCGAAGCAGCCGCTCCGCCTCCATGATATCGCGCTGGCGGCGCCTCTTCTCAGCTTCAGCGCGCCGCCCTGCTCCTTTCACCTCTTCGCGATTCGGCGCCGCCACCGCCGCTCTTCTCGCGCCGCCGCCGACGCCGCATCCGCCGCTCCCGCCTCGATCCAACCGACCCGCGCCGGCCGCTCCCCATCTCGAGCCAACAGCCGCCATGGATCCTCGCGGGAGGAGGAGAAGCGAAGGGAGGCGGCTTGCAGTGTTGGTGGCGAGCATGGAGAAGGGGCGAGGGCTCGAGGAGAGGAGGGGCGAGGAGTGGGCTAGGTTTTCACCGCCTGACGTGGGGCTCGAGGGAGGAGGGGCGAGGTGGGCTTTTCACGCGCCAGCACATGATCCACCTTTTTCACCCAAACTCAATCAACAGCGAACAACGCAACATGGACCCATCCGGATGGCTGGCCCGGCGTCATCCACCCAAGCTGGAAAGGCACGACGTGAAGTAAAACAAGCGGTGGGATGTTTGACATCCAGTTGAAAAGGACCAAAAACTTTACACGGAGGTAAAACGGACGAGTCAGATCATAGCGCGCGAGGGATGGCGCTGGATGGGCGGGTACTCTAGGAGGCTTTATATGTTAGATGAGTTGGTATCTGCCCTGTAAAGCTGTTATTGCTTGCGTTGAGTGCTATCAGATTCTCCATTGCTTTCCATGTGGTGGATGGAAACTTTCCTGCAAATAGGTTGCTTGAGATGTTCAGTACCTGGAGAGGCTGGGCAGGGGTTGAAGATGGCAGCTCGTGGAGTTGTCCATTGAGCTGGTTAAAGCTGACATCAAGAATGGTGATGCTGCTGGAGGGCACCAATTTCAGTGGCAGACCACCAGACAGCGAGTTGTGAGAGAGGTTAAGGTACTGCAGCCCGGTGAGGTTTCCAAGGGACTCCGGGATGTGCCCCTCTAGGCCTTCTGTCGTGGAATTGTCACGGCAGATGTCCTCATGAAAGGACTTAGTCGCAGGGCCATCGTACGGGTTAACCTAGAGGGGTTAAAGCGGACACAAGACAGGAGTTATCTTGGTTGGCCCCTTGATGAAGGTAAAACCTCACGTCCGGTTGTGGCGTGATTGATATGATTTGGCGACTAGGGAGCAATAGCTTTGCCTTAGCCTCGAATTCTCTGTCCCTAACTTCTTGCCGGGTCGTCCCCTTATATACGGGTTGGCCTTGGCGGTTCTGAGAATCCCAATCCGGCTCATACAAGAGTCCGTCTTGGTCTCTCCTTCCTTGTCTTCTGATACAAGCTACAATACTAAAGGCGGTTTACATGTATGGACCTTAATTAGCCTCTGGGCTCCAGGCCTCCATATGGGCTGGATCACGCCTGAGGTAAACCGGCCCCTCAGGCGGTTCACACTCCGTAGTTGTATCCCCAACATTAGGCCCAGTTGACTTGAACCGGTTCGGGTTAATCTTCTACATCTTCGAGCAACCCTTGATCTCCCTTGTAAACCGCCATCTGCTCGAACCGCCGTGACATCATCCTCGATCTTCGTGCGGGGCACCACGGCGTCATTTTGAACAAAAGATCCGAGCAGTAAGATTCCCTTCATTAAGGCTATCCGGGAATCGGAGGCCGCTGCACCTTCCGCCGCTTTTGACTCCTCGATTCTCGCCCGTTGATTACTCCGGTCCCTTATAAATAGACCGGTCGGGCCATTCTCTTCTTCTTCTTCCTTTCTTCTTCCTCCTCGCGACTTCGCCGACCACTGAAGCTCTCGCCGTCGTCCTCAACCTCCGACCGGCGCTTCCGCCGAGACATTGCATCAACCTGATCTTACGAGTTTCAGCTTCGGCGGTAAGGTTTCCTTCAAACCCTAGATCTCATCTGAAAACTCCGTTCGTCTCATAGCTCATAGCGTTCGTGCTGATCCTTCATACTAGCTCCGCCCGGCCGTGCGGCTCAGCCGTACCGCTCATCCTATGCAAGTGGCTGCTTTAGCGTTTACCGACTCTATGCATCTTCCCTTTACATTCGGATCCTTTACCTTAACAGGCCTGAACCTTCTGCGCTGTAGGAGGTCTGCATAGGTCGTAGAAATTTTCCTTCTTGAACTCCGGTAGATCCAAATTATTTTCATTTGCATGGGAAACCTGTTTCATCTACACTTAGCAACTTTTCAACTCTGCCTCCTCTGGCGGTTTAACCTTTGATAGCTAATCCGTCACTCCATTAGTCCTTAGTTAAACCGGAATGGGAAGCCGCTCTGAATTGCGGTTTAACAATATTAAATAACGCTGACCCGTTCAACGATGAACCGTTTTCTTCCTTTCTTTCGCAGCTTTAATCTTCGGAATGGCTCCTCAATTTTCCGCTTGCAAGCGGGTCGGTCGAGTCACTGAAAGCGCAGCTCAGCGGCTATGTCACCACTGGCGGTTTGGCTCCAAAAATGTCCTCCATTGGCGTGTTCGGGCGAGTTTCCTCGAGCAGCGGGAGAATGTCGTGTTTATGCAGCACTTAGACCGGGGTTCTGCCGCCCGGTTCAAAATTTTCGGGGCGTCCTTGCGGGTTGCAACTCCATCCTCGGGACATCGGCCCGAATGCATGTCGAATATATGCAACTTTCAAGTCTTACGTGAAGTCTATCTTCAAGAAGAACCATCGTGGAGTTGTTCGGGATTTTTCCATTTGAACCGTCGCACGAGTTTTCCGGCGGTCCTAACACGGAGCTGGGCGGCGTTTCAATCGAAGAGGAAGGAAGTCGATTTTCCTCCGCCAAGCACCACAGCCATCAAAGGAATGGAACCAAACCTGGTTCTCTTGCGGAACACTGCCCCCTTAGCGAAAACCCCTTGCGGGTTACCGTTCTCACCGGCTCAGCAACCAGCATCCGCTGCCTTCACGCTTAACCGCCCGGAGCGGAAGAACTTCGCCCGCAAATAATCAAGCTCCGGGCTCTAATGGCCAATGGCTTAACGGCGTGGATCTTATGCGTTCTGGGTCTCTTGGGGTGTTTGCCACTAAGCTGCGGCCGGATTGATGCAGTACACGGCAGCCTCAAAAGATCCTCAAAAGCGTCACGAGCTGCCTATAACTGAACAGGAGGTCACCGAGATCGTCAAGAAGATGCTCGATGAGCCAATCTCCGTCTGCAGCTTAACCGGGTTGGCTCCATTTTGTGCCACCAACAAACCGCCGGCGGTAAGTTCTACTCACTGCCTTTCAGGCTCTTAATACTCCGTTGATACCGCTAATCCTTGTTACTTCTCGGGCCGACAGCTCCTTACGAAGCGAACCAAACCGGTTCGGGCGCGCGTGTAAAGTCAAGGCCACTAAGAAAACAGGCAAGAAGAAGACCGCCGAGTCCTCACGATCCGCCGGAGGACGAAGAATCGAAGCTGAAGTAAACCGGCTTTCGCTTTGTGTTTCTTCCTGCATATGCTTGGCCCTTTACAATCTTTTCTTGACAATTTTCTTCCCGGGATGATCTGAAGCCAGCCATGCCGACCTGTTGAGGTAATCTTACTTTCTTCGAATCCGATCTTGCGCGGTTAAGAGAATCCGTCGCGCCGTCCGGAAAGTGAAAAATATCATTCTGTGCTTACTTGAATCAAATCTTAACTTGAAGACACAGCAGGCTGAAGGCGCCCGTACAACCCGCACGATGGTGTGTAGGTTACCTCGGCGGTTTACGGACACACCCATCCGGGCGTCGTCCGGTGACTTGCTCTCTGGCGTTATCCCTTAAAGGTTTCTTCGATGTCCTCTCAATCCGTCGATCCGAATTATCAGGCCTCTTCCAACTCGTCTGGCGGTTCATCCACCACACAACGCCTCGCTGAACATCGCGCGAGGTATGTGATTATTGTCCGTCAATTCGACTCACCATCACCTTAGCCAATTTGTCTTGATCCGATTCTGAATATTGCAGCACCAAGGCTCGCTTGAGCAAGCGAAAACTCTTGATCCTACCGGATGTTGATCCGGAGAAACCCCGAACAACCACACGAAAATCTGAAGCTGCCAAGGAAAGCTCGGCGAGTTGTACAAAGGCGATCTGCTGATCCGCGGAAGTTGAACCGGAGGTCAAGTGGAAACTTCACAGCCTGCTCCATCAAACCCGTCTGCCGAGCGGTCGGCGCTGTTGAACCGCCGAGCGAGCAAAGCAACATCGAGCCCAAACAAGACTGCTGAAAATGGCGATGTTATTGTGACAGTGCGGCTATACTGCTCCTAGCCAACCGGTCGCTTTAGCAAAGCACAGCATCAAAGAAAGTTCCACTACTATGATCAAGGACAAGGGGAAGACTGATATGTCGGCTTACGATAATTTTTATGCCCAAGAGCTTCATTCCGGCTTTACGAACGGCTTTACACCAACCGTGACTTGAAGCCGGTCTAATAAATCGCATGAAGGACCGCTATGAGGTAATGGCCTGACCTTTCTTTTATTTTAGCTGCATAGTAGCCCCCAAGGGTCGGTTTAACTTTGTAAAGTTAAACCGGGATTTTAAGGTGTGTCCTCATAGCAAATTGAGATCAACTAGCCATTAGCCCCCAAGTGCCAAGTTGAATACTTGTATTAAGCTTGGGACTTGTATAATGAAACCACTAACCTGCTTCCTTTGTCATCAGAATGAAATACACCAGCAAGCTATGCAACTCAAGGACCTCAGAACCAATAAAATCCAAATAACGAGAAGCCACCAAAGCCAAGGATGAGCTAAAACTGCCACGACCACCATGGAGCAGCTGAAGGAGTGGTACAAATCCGGCGGGTCAAGCTGGGACACCGAGAAGGCCGGCCTAGTAAAGCGGGCGGAGAGGAAGCTGGCCCTTAAACGGTGGTGAAGAGCTGACCGGACTCAAGCGCCAAGTGCATGCTATGACCTCTGCCATCTTTGGTAAGCAAATTTAAACTGAATATGCCTGTATTAATGCTTCCGCGGTTTAACAGAGCTGCCTAACCTGGTGTAGGCAAGCGTATTGCTCATCTAGGCTCGATGTGCGGAAAAAGCTCAAGGCTTCGTACACTCTGATTGAGCAGCTATATCTGGCGCCAGTAGGTCATATCGCCACTTCATATGACAACAGCGCCGTCCTGATCAGAGAGGCGCTGGACCGGCTGTCCATGATTCGGGGCAGCTTGAAGAGATGAAGCGATCCGCAGCCGGGCTGGCACGCTACTGGCTCTGACCCGTGCCAAAGCATGGATAGCAGATCTTGATCCGGTGACATAGCTAAAGGTTTTCCGGTGCTCAAGAGAGCGGTGAAGCCTTTGATAACGATGCCTGAAGCGGATTACAAAAGAAGTGCGTCCGTTGGCGAGTCAAGCTGGCGCTGAAGCCAATCTGGAGGTTCATCGATCTTTTATAGCGCAAACAACAAGCGAGTGGAGTTTGTCATCCGGAAGTGCGAGCCTGATTCCTCCAATCCGTAAGCACACTTACGCCCCGGCGTTGATCGGCTGAGCTGATAAGTGAAGAAGCTGTCTTCGAGGCCTTAACCGGATTGACTGGTCTACCAATGACTTCGGGCTTTGGGTGAGGAAGAAGAAGAAGCTGAACCGGCGCCGGCGCCGCCCGTCCACCTCGCGCCAACCCGGTGAAGCGGCGTAATCCGTCAAGCGAGCGACATATCCAAAGCATCAAGGCATAACTCCGCGTGAAACGCCGGACCTCGAAGCTTTGTAATAGGATAGCAAGTGTCTTTCATTGAACAATGCGGTACAACCTTGGTGCGTAAACTTTTGCATGGCGGTCTGGATCCGTTGGCTTTTGTAGTAAATCCTGCAACATATTTCGCTTTGCAATCACAAGTTCTTAAACCGCCATGGCGGTTTACACCTCTAACGGTGACACCAATATTTATATGAGAAAATACCGGGTATCTGATCAAAATGATGTGATCGAACATACCTGCCGACATCGGGCACACAGGTGGCTTTAGCCAAACCCGAAGCGAAGGTCTTATAAACCATCACCGTCAAAGGAGGGCAACCCCTGTATAAGACCGATCTACCGTGTAAATCGTGCCGGGCATGATAAGCCCCCTGTTACTCCACAATGGGATGTTTAACAGTAAAACCAAACCGGAACCAAATCGCCAGCTCAAAAACGTATCGACAACGTAAATCCGGTTTAAAAAATATGCCGGTTTACAAAAGCCGACAAAATCCAAATGATTGGTATCAAAACCACATAGAAACAAAATCAATGAGAAAAAACCGTTTTGCGAGATAAGGCTGCACTGAGCCGGATCAGATGGTGTTACCATGGTCGGACAGGACCAAGCCCCCTATACGGCGTAGCGATGGTTCAAGTCAGCCGGGCCCCAACTGAACTCGTGGCATGATGCCGATCAAGTGGCATTGCAATGGTTGGGTTGACCAAAGCCCCAAGTGATTCTATGGCCTTAGGCCGACCAAAGGCGTGTTGGTTCGAGGCGTGACCATGTCCCCAAATGATCTGGTGGCTTTGCTTTGCCAAGAGGTGTTGCATTGGTTGGATCGACCAAGCCCCAAATGACAAAAGTTTCTCAAAACAAGGCCAAGGGTTAAACCGGAGGCCGCTTCACGACAGCATATCCATGTACCCGAACCGGTCTTTTATACAGAACAGATACCCCGCTTTAGCCGAGGATCCGGTTTATTGCCTTTATTCATAATATATATATTGTCTTGATATGTACATAAGTGGAGCCAATGGCTCGGGTATAATAAGGCGAAGATGAGCTATGTTCCATGGCTGTTGGTCTCCTCCTCGGCGTCGTGAGTCCTTTCGCTCTTGAACATCAATCAGATAGTAGGACCCGTTATATAGATTCTTGCTGACCACAAAGGCCCTTCCCAAGGTGGGGATAGCTTGTGCATATCTTTCGATCTTGAATGAGCCGCACTAAATCTCCTTCTGAAAGGTTCTGGTTTTAACCGCCCGGCTGTGATACCGGCGAAGATCTTTTTGGTAGACCGCCCGAGCGGGCTGCTGCCATATCGCGCTCTTCATCCGGTCGGTCCGGACTATCTTGCCGTGCTGCCTCGCTATCCGCCTCAACATAAGCTGCTACTCGAGGTGAGTCGTGGCGGATATCTTTGGGAAGGACCGCCTCCGCTCCATAGACCATAAAGAGCGGCGTGTATCCGGTGGATCGGTTGGGGTAGTGTTAATACTCCATATCGCGATGGTAGCTCTTCCACCCAACAACCGGTGTCCTCTCTAAAGGGACCATAAGCGGGGTTTGATACCCTTCAAAATTTCCTGATTGGCTCGTTCCGCTTGACCATTGGATTGCGGGTGGGCTCTGAAGAAACATCAAGCGGATGTGCTCTCGTTCACAAAATTCCTTCATAGCTCCTTTGGACAAATTGGTGCCATTGTCCGTGATGATCTTTGTGTGAAACCCAAACGGAAAATCACCCGTTTGATGAACTGAACCGCCGTGGCGCATCACACTTGCTAATGAGGCTCTGCCTCGACCCATTTAGTAAACTTATCCACCGCCACCAACAGGTGGGTCTTTTTATCCTTGGACCTTTTGAAAGGTCCAACCATATCCAACCCCAAGTCGCAAATGGCCAAGTAATTGGAATCATCCTCAATTCTTGGGCTGGCACATGAAACACGCTGGAGAACTTTTGGCAACCATCACATCGTCGACCGGATCCTCCGCATCGGCATGGGCAGTCAACCAATAAAAACCATGGCGGAATGCTTTGGCCACCAGGGACTTTGAACCGGCGTGGTGACCACAATCCCCTTCATGAATCTCTCGCAATATCTCACAGCCCTCTTGAGGGGACACACTGCGCTGAAAGCGCCCACGACCGCTGCGACGGTGCAACTCGCCATTAACAATGGTCATAGACTTAGACCGCCGAACTATCTGCCGGGCCAGCGTCTCATCCTCTGGTAACTCGCCCCGGTTCATGTATGCCAAATAAGGGAGCGTCCAATCCGGAATGACATGCAAGGCCGCCACCAATTGAGCCTCCGGATCAGGGATAGCCAAATCAATTTCATCAGGAAGCTTAACTGACGGTTTGTGCAGCACATCAAGGAAAAGCGTTAGGCGGGACGGTTCTGTTGGGAACCCAGCCGGCTCAAAGCATCGGCAACCGTTCTTCCGACGATCCACATGGTCCACGATACCCATTAAAATGTCCTGCAACAACATCCACTTCAGACGATATGCAGCCATGAGTGGATCTTTAGAGTCCCAAGTGCGGATACCTTTGGGCCACCAAGTCCGAGTCACCAAAGCATTTAACCGGCTCAGATTCATTTCCTTGGCCATCCGGAACCGTGGAGCAAAGCTTCATACTCAGCTGCATTGTTAGTACAAGGGAACATTAGGCGGAGAACATATGAGAACTTGTCACCTCGTGGGGAAGTTAACACGACTCCAGCCCAGAGCCCTCAATTGCCTCGACCCATCAAAATGGATGGTCCAATAGGTGTGATCCGGCTTCTCTTACGGCGCTTGCAACTCCGTCCAATCATTGATGAAATCCACCGGCCTTTGAGACTTTATGGCCGTCAGGGCACATACTTTAAACCGTCGGCCCAAGTTCTATAGCCCTTAGCGATCCGCCGATCGCTTCCGGTTCGATATGATATCACCTAAGGGGCGAGGCGACCCTTTGTAATGGGTGCCCTTGGAAATATTGCTTGACTTCGACGCCATAAAAACTCCATATACCAGCTTACGCCAATGCGGATATCTTTGTTTAGATTCGATGAGAACCTCGCTGATGTAGTAAGCGGCGCTGAACGGATACTCCTTCCTGCCTCCTGCGCTCCACCACAATGGCCACACTCACTGCCCGGCATTAGCAGCAACATATAAGAAGGCGGCTCCCTGTCAATAGGGGCGCAAGAACAGGCGAGTTGGCCAGCTGCCGCTTTAAATCCTCAACGCCTCATCGGCTGGTGAGCTCGAGGCGAATTGATCCGTCTTCTTGACATCTGGTACAAAGGAATGGCCTTCTCTCTAGGCGTGATAAACCCGGCTTAAGCGCAGCAATCCGGCCTGCCAAGCGTTGGACATCGTTGGCGCACTTTGGCTTGGCAGCTAAGGAGGTGATAGCTGTAATCTTCTCGGATTAGCCTCAATCCCCGGTTGGACACGAGAAAACCCAACAATTTGCTGCGAACACCAAAGACACACTTGGCGGGTTGAGCATCATCTTGTACACCCGCAAGTTGTCAAAGGTTTCCTTTAAATCCTCAATCAATGTTTCCTTTTGCCTTGACTTCACCACGATATCATCCACATAAGCGTGCACATTGCGGCCGATCTGCTCATGTAGACAGTTCTGTACGCAACGCTGATAAGTTGCTTGGGCGCTCTTGAGCCCAAAAGGCATGGACACATAGCAGAAGGCCCCAAAAGGGGTGATAAACGCCGTTTTCTCCTGGTCTTTAACCGCCATCTTAATCTGATGATAACCGGAATACGCATCTAGAAAGCTTAAACGCTCACAACCCGCCGTTGCATCGATGATCTGGTCAATGCGGGGGAGGGCGAAAGGATCTGCTGGACAAGCTTTGTTAAGATCTGTATAATCCACGCACATGCGCCAAGTGCCATTCTTCTTAAGGACCAAAACCGGGTTAGCAAGCCACTCCGGATGAAAGACTTCGACGATAAACCCTGCTGCCAAAAGCCTAGCAACTTCTTCTCCGATGGCCTTGCGCCTTTCCTCATTAAACCGGCGCAGAAACTGCTTTACGGTTTGTATTTTGGGTCAACATTAAGAGTGTGCTCAGCGAGTTCCCTCGGTACACGGCATGTCGAAGGCTTCCATGCAAAATGTCGATTCTCACGGATGAACTTCGATGGCGCGCTTTCCTATTTAGGATCCAGGTTGCAGCGATGGTGAACTGCTTGGGCGAATCGCGGGCACAAAATCAACAAGCCGTCTCGGCCGCCGATTTGAACTTCAAGTCGGATCATGCTCTGTAGTCGGCTTCTTCAAAGGGTCATATCCGCCGGATCAACATTATCTTCATAATACTTTAACTCTTAGTGGCACAAACCGACTCGCGTAAGCGCATCACCTTCCTCGCATTCGAGCAATCCGGCGGCTCCGTGAACCGTTATCGTTCCTTTGTGACCCGGCATTTTCAGCTGTAAGTAAACATAACAAGGCGCGCCATGAACTTAGCATAAGCCGGCCGCCCAAAGAGGCGTGGTAAGGGCTTTGAATTTTCACCACCTCAAATGTCGCGTTTACGTTGCGAGTCATGCTCGTCTCAAAGGTTACCTCGAGCTATCTTACCGACCGAATGCGCCCGACTTACGGGCACCACTCCGTGAAATACCGTCTTTGGATGGCCTAAGATGCCTATCTGTCAGCCCCATATCGTCGGAAAGTCTCGTAGTACAGGATGTTGATGCTGCTTCCTCCATCCATAAGAACCTTGGTAAACTTGTATCCTCCTACGGGGTGCCACCACCAGGGCTAAGCGACCGGATTGTAAACCCGGGAGGATGGTCCTCTCTGCTCCACACAATGGCTGCTCGGACCAGCGTGGGTGTCTGGCGCAGCAGTTCAATACCTGACCGCCCGCCTCACGAAGTTTTCGGTCTCGTCGGTCCAAGCTGGTGGTAAAGGCGTGGTCTGTCCACTATTCAACTGCTTTGGGTTGCTCGATAACCCGATTGCTGCTTTGTTGCTGATTGTAGCCCCTTAGTTACGGCTATTACGATTACCTTGATTATTACGATTGCCTTGCCGCCGGATTACCACGAATCCTGGGCGATATTTCCTCCACCGTAACCGGGCGGACCACGAACGCCACGGGCCCTTGATCATACCGGAAAGAGTTGGAGTTTTGAACTCCTGCATAATATAACAATCCTTCCAAGGTGGTTCGCGGTACCTCCTTCGTCCCATGCTTCGGACAAGGTTGATTTATCTGAAATTCAAGCGATCCGGTTGTGACCACCCGGTTTATTTGCCGACCCGGCGCGCTGGCCTTGTCCTGTAGCGTTAGTGTTAGCCACAAAGCCCATGTTGCCGTTAAACTTCGCTTGTTCCCTCCATTGCTGCCGAATGATCTTTCTGGCCCCTGGGTTGCCGTTCTGTTTTCCCTTCCCCACTTCATCATTCTCAGATTCGGGATCCTTGGTACTATCGAGAATCAGCGTACTTTACCAGCGCCCATTAGAGTGCCCATGTCATGGCAAAAGCGCTTCATGCGACCAGCTTTAGCTTCAATGGCTCGAACCGCAATTGGCTTCCAAGGTCGGGATCGCGGAATCAGGGTTGATCGGTGCGAAGAATGTAAAACTTCCGAGACGCGGCGCACCCAATGGGTTGTAGACTCTCCCTCCGCCTGGACACAAGCCGCCAGATCCACCACAGACATGGGCTGTTTACAGGTGTCTTTGAAATTTTGGATGAACCGGGTTCGCAACTGGGTCCACGAGCTGATAGAGTTGGGCGGCAAGTTTTTCAACCAAGTCCGGGCCGTACCTTCCAGCATCATTGTGAAGTACTTTGCACATGCAGCTTCATCCACGTCTAGCATCTCCATGGCCATCTCGTAGCTTTCTATCCATGCCTCTGGAGCCAAGTCGGCGGTATAATTCGGCACCTTGCGTGGCCCCTTGAAGTCCTTGGGCAAACGCACATTGCGTAAAGCGGGGACGAGGCAAGGCACCCCCAAAGAGCCAGACGTGACCCCGGTTCGAAGATGGTCGGATGAACCGGCGTGGGCGGATGACCCTCTGCTCGTGCTGCTAACTCGGCCTCGCCGTGCCTGGCGCGGTCCACTACCACTTGAGCATCTTCAAAGCCGCCCGCGGATTGTTGCCTTGGCGGACCGTCTGCGCATTCTGGATCTGGCGGTTAAATCGGCGCGTCGGCTATAGCTCCGGCTCGGGCGGGGGTAGAGTGGATCCGATCCCGGCTGTCTGATCGCTTCTGCTGAGCGGGGCCGTCTGAGGAGCTCCTTAACCCGGCGTGTCTCTACGCTGTGGTGAATCGCCTTCAATCGGAATCGCCTCCAACCGTGCCGCAGCTGCCACAAGATTATCCATCGGGTTGGAGTAGTGACCGGAGGTGTACGCACGATGCAGGGCGCACGGTATGATGGCGAGTAGATCTGCCACACGGGCTGAACGGTGCGGCCGTCCAGTGCTTCGGCGGTTTACCAGCGGCGGCGGATTCTGGTCCCTGCTCTGGGGTATTGAAAAGCTCCTTACCCTCAAAAACTGAAGGTAGCGGGACCTGTACTTCCTTTTCATGACTTCTGTGGCGCTCTGGTCAGCTGAGCCTATAAGCTGCGCATCCAGCGGCTCGTTCCACTGCCATCCGTTCGTCCGCGGCCGCCAGGTCCGCTTTAGCTCTAGTGATCTGTTCCCTCACCTTGGCAATCTCCGCGTTGTGCAGGTCCTGATCCGACGGATTAACTTCCGCCATGAGCACCGCCAATGTGTCGAAAAGCTCTGACAGAACTTGAGCCGGTGGGCGCACAGGGCCTCCGTTCCCGGCTGCCATCACCGCTGTTGAACCGGCGACCACGGGTGCCGCGGCCGAGGAGTGAAGTGCCTCCTGCGTACCGGCCATGAAGACCCCAACCCGGTTGGGTAGATCGAAAGGGTCCGGAATACTCTCACCGTCGGAACAGCCCCCGATCTGGCCATCCTGCAGCTGGTACAGAGACTCAGTTTCCCGGCGGCGATTAAATCGCCGGAGTAAGCTCTTCAGTTTCGTCACTATATGCTGAACCGCCTTCGTCACCTCCGTGGACGACTCCCACGAAAACATGCTTGACCGCCGGTTTAGCCAAGGCAGGACTCTTCTTTGCCCGCTGAGCCGTCTCGACGAGGCCAGTGCAGACGTCCGGCCCAGGCCCTGACTCGCCGATCTTGCCGATGAACACGTGTATGCCGCCAAAGGGGACCCGGTACCCGTACTCAATTGAGCGGCCTCGGGGCCCCGATCTGCATCGTCGATGTAGAGTTTGCCTGACGACTCTTAGTCATCCGCCCCTTGCATAACAACCGAGTCCTTGAACTTGCCCTCTAAGATCATCAAACCATCGTGCGATAGCCCACGGTGGCGCCAACTGTCGTGGAATTGTCACGGCAGATGTCCTCATGAAAGGACTTAGTCGCGGGGCCATCGTGCGGGTTAACCTAGAGGGTTAAGCGGACACAAGACACGGGAGTTATACTGGTTGGCCCCCGATGAAGGTAAAAACCTACGTCCAGTTGTGGCGTGATTGATATGATTTCGGCGACTAGGGAGCAATAGCTTTGCCTTAGCCTCGAATTCTCTGTCCCTAACTCGCCGCCGGGTCGTCCCCTTATATACACGGGTTGACGCCCGGCCGGTTTACAGAATCCCAATCCGGCTCATACAAGAGTCCGGCTTGGTCTCTCCTTCCTTGTCTTACAGTACAAGCTACAATACTAAGGCGGTTTACATGTATGGACCTTAATTCGCCTCTGGGCTCCAGGCCTCCATATGGGCCTGGATCACGCACGAGGGTAAACCGGCCCCTCCGGGGCGGTTCACACTCCGTAGTTGTATCCCCAACACCTTCTGAAGCCAGCATGACACTGGTGATCATGCTATCTTGCCTGCAGGTGATCCCTCTCCACGTGCAGCAATCCATGCCATCCTGCCATGAGGCAGCGAGGCCACCGTCACTCGACAGCCCAGCAAGGAACTGGAGAAGGGAGGTCTTCTCATGCTCCGCGCAGGAACTTGTGGGAGAGGCCAATGAGATTAGCAGCACAAGAGCGAGGCCGAGGGGAGGTATGTACAATTTGTTGTTGTGTCTTGTTTGAAAATTGGTGTGGCTTCATGGTTTCTGATGAAACTAGCATGGAAGCCAGATCCTCAAGTTATGCACTGGCTAGGTAAGGCATCAATGGTCTTATGGAGAAATAGCACGAGATGAACAAAAAAGCGGCTCTTGCTCGGTTTATATATTGTTGCCCCTTGCAGCCATAGTCGTTACAAAGGAGTTTGGGTCAAGGATTCCGTTGCTGTTGTTTTCGATTGTACTGTCTTGGCGTCTCCATTGGTGCATTATTACGGACCTTGGACTGGGATTTGTGGTTGCCATGGAACCGATCTGGGTGGGAGTCGGTGTTGTGTGAGGACTGAGGAATAGTAGTGTCAGGCTGATTGGAGACTTGTGTGATGCTTATGTGGACAGTGGAGTGGATTGAAGGTTTAGTTGAATAGTTTTGTATCCAGTTTCGACGATCTTTACTGTATGTGTTACTGCACTTCCACTCCTTTGTAGTCTATCTGTTCGAGTATTTATCACGATCAGTGTAGATGTGTTTGCATTTAGCCCGAAGCGTATCATCATTAGTTTCATATAAAACCACATGTTTAACCAATATTTTCACTTTGCTGCAGATAATTTGAACGCAGTTTGCCCCAGCTGTACCTCCTTGCTCTGCCAAGTGATTGAGAACGGTGTGCGGCAATGGCATGCCCAGCTCGTGCTCAAGCGTCCTGAGCACAGAGCGACTTACAGATCATTGCGGGTGCATCATGGCAGGGCCTTGGAGTACTCCATTCCCCTTGTCCCAACCCCTGACTTCTTCACTGCTGCATCTTTTCGGGAAGGCTCAAGTAGACCGGGTAACGTGTGAAGACTTGAGCTTCAAAGAAAAAAACGTGTGAGGACTAGTAGTAGCCCGGCTAGCCGGATAACTGGCTGTGAATTGTGATAGGTTAGTTAATTGCAGTTAGCTGAATAGTCGGTCTGAAGAATTTGTATTTACTTGGGGATGATAGTTCAGACGTCCGAATCCAGAAATAAGAGACGAGTGGATGCCGGAGGCTCCTCAGCGATTTGAGCCTCCTGGCCGTCCGATCGAGTTGCTTGATTGACTTCCGGTCGTCGGATCGACCCCTGGAACGACCTCGTCCGTCCGATCCAATCCCGCCTCCCCTATAGCACGTTTGATCCCGCCTGGCTCACGCGTCGGTTACTCCTTCCTTTTGACCGGTTCTCGCTGACCTGTGGGGTCGCTCGCGTGTGGGCCGCGTTTGTCAGCGGCTGTGCCTGGAGAAGCGTCCGGTGTATGTGCTTTGCTGTCAAAATATCATGCCACCGCCAGTAATTTCGCCACCCTGCCGAGGGCATTTGCGGAAATCCGCGTGCGTGTCCGTGCGTGGCGTGGTGTGGGTGGTTGAATTTGGCGTAAGAGTGGGGAGGGCCCCCGATTGGGTAGGAACCCTAGCCCATTCTCCCGCGCGCCCTCTCCCTTCTCTCTGCGATCGCCGACCGTGCCGCCTCCTGCCCCCGCCGTCGTCTCGCCGCGCCGGGAGCTCAGCCGGGTTGCTGCCGCGGAGTTCTGGCGGGCTTCCTCCTCGGCCTACTCACGCTCACGGAGGCGGCGGCGCGTCGCCTCTGTCGCCCGGCAGGGAGGGGCCCGGCAGCCGCCCGCGCTCCGTGCCGACGCGTGCTTCCGCGCGGCCTGCCTCAGCGCCGCCATCGGCTGCTACATCGATGCGACACGCACCTCCCAATCCCCTTCTTCGTGGTCGGCGGCCCCCTGCCGCCGCCGCCGCCATCTGTCACACCACCACCACCATCCTCCCGTTAAATCGCCGACCGCCATCGCCGCCACCTACCCGGCGGCGCTGTGGAGGAAGAGACCGAGAGGATGGCGTCGCCCGGCCTGTGTGCGTGCCTCGCGGGTTCCGTCGTGGCCGCCCGGGCCGTGGGTCAACAGCGTCGGGGAGGATAGGCGCCCGTCGCGATAGCGGATCCGTTGGCTGCGAGTCCGGGTGCGTCGGATCCGATGGCTGTCGAGGAGGCAGCCTTCGGAGGAGGTCGGACGCAAGAGGCCAGCGAGGGAAGAGGCGGGGCATGGAGGCAGCGTGGAGCTCAGTTGAGGCGGCGAGCTGTGCTACTACCTCGGTACAACCTCGTAGGTGAGCTCGTCCTCTCTTCTGTTGCTTTATGCTGTTCTGCTGTGTTGCACTTAGGTTCATAGTACTCCTAGGTTTAGTAAATGCTCCTAAATTCAGTTAGGTTCAGTAGTACTCCTAGGAGTAAATGGGCATCAAGAGAATGATTTGGCATGTGTTTCAATTAGGTTCAGTAATACTCCTAGATTTTGCATGGTGTTCAGTTAGGTCAATTTATCCTTATTCACCAAACAATTACAAGAATGAGGTAAATATACTTCCTGTTTCCTGTCTGGTATAGTTAGATACTTATTCACTTATTACTCATGACATATATTCTGTGATTGCTTTGGCATCTTCAGGTCCTACAAAATGGGGATCCAAATGCATATCAGATCATGCTTTCCAACATGATGGATTTATTTGACCACGTTCTGCTGGATGCAGAGGTCCTATTTCTATGCCTATTACCTTCCCAATTCGCTCTCACATTTTCCCTTTTTTCCAAGATGCACCTTTTCCACCAATATTCATGTTCTTTTGCAGAGTCCATTTACGTTTCAGCCTTATCACAAGGCAATCAGAGAACCATTTGACTATTACACCTTGGTCAGAATTACATTAGGCCTTTGGTAGATTTTAGGTAATGAAGAATCTGATCTGAGAACATATAAGAGGCTCTGTTTGGTTCAAATAGGGTCATACGAAGTTTGCTGTACTTCTCATGGACATCTTCTGTGTAAACAGGAATAGTGATACTGAAGGAAATATGCCCTAGAGGCAATAATAAAGTTATTATTTATTTCCTTATTTCATGATAAATGTTTATTATTCATGCTAGAATTGTATTAACCGGAAACATAATACATGTGTGAATACATAGACAAACATATAGTCACTAGTATGCCTCTACTTGACTAGCTCATTAATCAAAGATGGTTATGTTTCCTAACCATAGACATGTGTTGTTATTTGATTAATGGGATCACATCATTAGGAGAATGATGTGATTGACATGACCCATTTCGTTAGCCTAGCACTTGATCGTTTAGTATATTGCTATTGCTTTCTTCATGACTTATACATGTTCACGTAACTATGAGATTATGCAACTCCGTTTACGGAGGAACACTTTGGGTGCTACCAAGCGTCTAGCGTAGCTGGGTGATTATAAAGGAGTACTACAGGTGTCTCCAAAGGTACATGTTGGGTTGGCGTATTTGAGATTATGTTTTGTCACTCCGATTGTCGGAGAGGTATCTCTGGGCCCTCTCGGTAATACACTTCACATAAGCCTTGCAAGCATTGCAACTAATAAGTTAGTTACGAGATGATGTATTATGGAGCAGTAAAGAGACTTGCGATAGCGAGATTGAACTAGGTATTGGATACCGACGATCGAATCTCGGGCAAGTAACATACCGATGACAAAGGAACAACGTATGTCGTTATGTGGTTTGACCGATAAAGATCTTCGTAGAATATGTAGGAACCAATATGGGCATCCAGGTTCCGCTATTGGTTATTGACCGAGAATAGTTCTAGGTCATGTCTACATAGTTCTCGAACCCGTAGAGTCCTTGCAACAAGGTTTCGATGATAGTTATATTATGAGTTTATGAGTTTTGATGTACGAAGGAGTTGAGTCTGGATGAGATTGGGGACATGACGAGGAGTCTCGAAATGGTCGAGGCGTAAAAGGTCGATATATTGGACGACTATATTCGGACATCGAAAAGGTTCAGTGATTGGGTATTTTTTGAATCTGGGGTAGTTCTGGGAGAAGCAATGGGCCTTGATGGGCTTTAGTGGGAAGAGGAGAAAGGGCCAAGGGCTGCTGCTGCCCCTCCCTCTAGTCGAATTGGACTAGGGAAAGGGGCCGCCACCTTTCCTTCTCCTCCACTTCCTTCTCCTTCCTCCCCTCTTGGTGGACTCCTACTAGGACTTGGAGTCCTAGTAGGACTCCACATCCTGGCCGCACCTATTGCCTTGGCGGCCTCCTCCTCCTCCATCCTTTATATATTGAGGCAAGGGCACCCCATGGGGACACAAGTTGATCTACGGATCGTTCCTTAGCCGTGTCGGTGCCCCCCACCATATTCCACCTCGGTCATATCGTCCACGGAGTTTAAGCGAAGCCTGCGCGATAGAGCATCATCATCGTCCTGCCCGTCGTCTTGTGGAACTCATCCCGACACTTTGCTGGATCGGGTCGGGGATCGTCATCGAGCTGAGCGTGTGCTGAACTTCGGAGGTGCCGTCGTTCGGTACTTGGATCGGTCGGATCGTGAAGGCGTCGATTACATCAACCGTGTTATCATGGCGCTTCCTCTTACGGTCTCACAGTGCGTGGACAATACTCTCCCTCTCGTTGCTATGCCATCACCATGATCTTGCGTGTGCGTAGGAAATTTTGAAATTACTCGTTCCCCAGCGGTGGCATCCGAGCCTGGTTTTATCGTTGATGTTATATGCACGAGTAGAACACAAGTGAGTTGTGGGCGATACAAGTCATCTGCTTACCAGCATGTCATACTTTGGTTGGCGGTATTGTGAGATGAAGCGGCCGGACCGACATTACAGCGTCGCTTACGCGAGACTGGTTTCACCGCTGCGAGCACTTTCGTTGCTTAAAGGTGTTGGCGGGTGTGTCTCTCTCACTTTAGTTGAACCGAAAGTGTGGCTCGCCCGGTCCTTGCGAAGGTTAAAACAGCACCAACTTGATAAACTATCGTTGTGGTTTTGATGCGTAGGTAAACGGTTCTTGCTCAGCCCGTAGCAGCCACGTAAAATTTGCAACAACAAAGTAGAGGGCGTCTAACTTGTTTTTGCAGGGCATGTTGTGATGTGATATGGTCAAGGCGTGATGCTATATTTTATTGTATGAGATGATCATGTTTTGTAACGAGTTATCGACAACTGGCGAGAGCCATATGGTTGTCGCTTTATTGTATGAAATGCAAGCGCCATGTAATTGCTTTACTTTATCACTAAGCGGTAGCGATAGTCGTAGAAGCAATAGTTGGCGAGGCGACAACGATGCTACGATGGAGATCAAGGTGTCGGCGGTGGCGATGGTGATCACGGCGGTGCCGGAGATGGAGATCACAAGCACAAGATGATGATGGCCATATCATATCACTTATATTGATTGCATGTGATGTTTATCCTTTATGCATCTTATCTTGCTTTGATTGGCGGTAGCATTATAAGATGATCTCTCACTAAATATCTAGAAGTGTTCTCCACGAGTATGCATCGTTGCGAAAGTTCTTCGTCTTTGAGACACCACGTGATGATCGGGTGTGATAGGCTCTCGTTCAAATACAGCGGGTGCAAAACAGTTGCACCAGCGGAATACTCAGGTCAAACTTGGCGAGCCTAGCATATCAGATATGGCCTCGGAACACGAAGACCGAAAGGTCGAGCGTGAATCATATAGTAGATATGATCAACATAGTGATGTTCACCATTGAAACTACTCCATCTCACGTGATGATCGGACATGGTTTAGTTGATTTGGATCACGTAATCACTTAGATGACTAGAGATGCCTATCTAAGTGGGAGTTCTTAAGTAATATGATTAATTGAACTTAAATTTATCATGAACTTAGTCTGGTAGTATTTTGCAAATTATGTTGTAGATCAATAGCTCGCGTTGTTGCTTCCCTATGTTTTTGCTTCCTATGTTTTTATATATGTGTTCCTAGAAAATTGTATTGAAAAATGTTAGTAGCAATGATGCGGATTGGATCCGTGATCTGAGGTTTATCCTCATTCTGTCTGAAGAATTATGTCCTTGATGCACGCTAGGTGACAGACCTATTGCGAGGAGCAGATCTGGGCGTTATGAACATTTGGCTAGCTCAATATGATGACTACTTGATAGTTTAGTGCACCATGCTTGAGAGCTTAGAATCGGGACTTCAAAAGGCGTTTTGAGCGTCATGGGCCATATGAGATGTTCCACGAGTTGAAGTTAATATTTCAAGCAAATACCGAGTTGAGAGATATGAAGTCTCCAACAAGTTCTATAGCTAAAAGATGGAGAGAATCGCTCAACTAGTGAGCATGTGCTCAGATTATGCAGGTACTTTAATCGCTTGAATCAAGTGGGAGTTAATCTTCGAGATAAGATAGTGATTGACAGAATTCTCTAGTCACCATCACTAAGTTACTAGAACTTCGTGATGAACTATAGTATGCAAGGGATGGAAAACGATTCCCGAGCTCTTCGTGATGTTGAAATCGACAAAGGTAGAAATCAAGAAAGAGCATCAAGTGTTGATGGTTGACAAGACCACTAGTCTCAAGGAAAATGGCAAAGGAAGAAGGGAACTTCAAGAAGAGCGGCAAGCAAGTTGCTGCTCGGTGAAGAAGCCCAAGTCTGGACCTAAGCCTAAGACTAAGTGCTTTTGCTGCAATGGAACTGGTCCTTTGGAAGCGGAACTACCCCAAGTATTTGGCGGATAAGAAGGATGGCAAAGTGAACAAGAGTATATTTGATATACTGAGTTATTGATGTGTGCCTTACTAGTGTTTATAGTAGCCCCTGAGTATTTGATACTTGTTAGGTTGCTAAGATTAGTAACTCGAAACAGGAGTTACAGAATAAGCAGAGACTAGTTGAAGGGAAGTGGCGATGAGTGTTGGAAGTAGTTCCAAGATTGATATGATCATCATCGCACACTCCTATACTTTCGGGATTAGTGTTAAACCTAAATAAATGTTATTTGGTGTTTGCGTTGAGCATGAATATGATTTGATCACGTTTATTGCAAAGCGGTTATTCATTTAAAGTCAAAGAATAATTGTTGTTCTGTTTACATGAATAAAACCTTCAATGGTCATACACCCAATGAAAATAGTTTGTTGGATCTCGATCATAGTAATACACATATACATAATATTGATGCCAAAAGATGCAAAGTTAATAATGATAGTGCAACTAATTTGTGGCTTGCCGTTTGGAGTCATATCGATTGTAAAGCGCATGAAGAAACTCCATAAAGATGGATTTTGGAATCACTTGGTTATGAATCATTTGATGCTTGCGAACCGTGCCTTTTGGGCAAGATGACTAAAACTCCGTTCTCGGAACAATGGAACAAATTCTTGATGTTGGGGAGCGTAGCAGAAATTCAAAATTTTCCTCGTGTCACCAAGATCTATCTATGGAGAAACTAGCAGCGAGGAAGGAGAGTGCATCTACATACCCTTGTAGATCGCTAAGCGAGCGTTCATGAGAGCAGGGTTGAAGGAGTCGTGCTCGTCGTGATCCAAATCACCGGAGATCCTAGTGCGAGCAGACGGCACCTCCGCGTTCAACACACGTACAGCCGGTGGCGTCTCCCATGCCTTGATCCAGCAAGGAGAGAGGAGAGGTTGAGAAGACTCCATCCAACAGCAACACAGCGGCGTGGTGGTGATGGAGGGCGTGGCAATCCCGCAGGCCGCCAAGCACCAAGGGAGAGGAGGAAGAAGAGATGCGAGGGCTGCGCCAGAGAGGAGAAGTTCTCACGTGTGTGGCAGCCCCAAACCTCAACTATATATAGGGGAAGGGGGCTGCGCCCCTTTGAATTCCCCACCCAGGGGTGCGGCCAGCCCTAGATCCCATCTAGGGGCGGCCAAGGGAGAGTGCCTCCCAAGTCAAGTGGAGGCCTCCCCTTAGGGTTTACCCTTCCCATGCGCATGGGCCTTGGGGGCTGGTTCCCTTGGCCCATTATGGCTAGGGCGCCCCTTGCAGCCCATGCTACTGTATTGGACGTGGTGGAACAATTTCCGGACCTCGGACCCCTCCGGAATCCTCCGGAACCTGCAGAGCTTCCGGTACAATACCGAAAAACCGAACTTTTCCGGAACCCGAACAACAACTTTCCATATATAAATCTTTACCTCCGGACCATTCGGAACTCCTCGTGACGTCCAGGATCTCATCCGGGACTCGAACAACATTCGGTAACCACATACAAGCTTCCTATATAACCCTAGCGTCCTTGAACCTTAAGTGTGTAGACCCTACGGGTTCGGGAGACATCTGAGACATGACCGAGGCGTTCTCCGGTCAATAACCAACAGCGGATCTGGATACCTATGTTGGCTCCCACATGTTCCACGATGATCTCATCGGATGAACC
>JAHIAM010005918.1:0-34357 GCA_021605205.1 Aegilops longissima
AAGCAGCCCAGACTGGCCCCCAGTAAGTATATGGTTTACTTCTTCTTTGTCGGGCGTGCCTTTCTTTCTTGATATGTCATTGTTGGTTTGTGTATGAGCGAGCAGCCCCACCGGGGTGCCACTGAATCCGCTCTGATATGCCCTCCTTTGACTACACCGTAAGGGAGGATCCCCGGCAAAGGTGTTCTCCGGCAAGGAGGCATCTCGGCAAGGTCGATTCTCCGGCAAGGCGCGTGGCCAGCCGATGCGTGAGACCATGGCTGCGGATCAAGTGCGAGTAACCCCTTGGCAAAAAGCTTCCCTTGTGTTCTTCTTCTTCTGGTTTCTTTTCGAACATTTGCTTGGTATTTCTATCTTTTGGTCGTCGGATCCATCGCCTGAGCCGATGGAAGTGCCCGAGAGTCGCTTGGAGAGGGCCTTGTAGCATCTTCTAATGACCTGCCGTCACGAGGAAGAAGCAGTGCGAGCGAGGCCGCCCGGCGAGGCCGCCATAAGGCTACCACCGCTGAGAACCTTGGCGAGTCAGCGATCGCCCAGCGGCCTGAGGCCTTGAGGCGCCAGCGCTTACAATCGCCGATCCTCATACTGCCCTTGCCGGCGGCCAGGCACCCTATGAAAGGCGGTGATGGCATCTTCATCAAGCTTCCCTAGGCGTCGAGCCCCAGGCGCCGGATCGAAGGAGAAACCTTTGTGAAGTTGCTCGCCTCCGCTGAAATTTGGCCTGGTCATGTGCCAAGCGTGGCGGCGATGGCGAGTCCGAGGAGGGCGATTCTTCGGAAGCTTCGTAGCTCTACGGCCGACAAACCAAGCTGGAATCGAGAAGCGCTTATCGGCGGCGAAACGGAACATTGAAGCGGAGGACTCTCGGGGCCTCCATCGAGAAGCTCTCCGGTCTTTAGCGGAGGCCGGGAACAAATCGTTGGTAGCATAAAGCCTTCATCCTCGAAGGCTGAGGTTGAAAACAACGGCTTGACTTGCATGAAGGATATCTGCGCCAGAAGAAGCGGTGGCATGAAGATCAATCTTGACAGCCATGAGGAGGAGCTTGCGCGTTGTGAGCAAACATTTGGCGGAGCCCTCAAGGAAGCAAAGGCGCGCCATGGTTGCCGAGGCCGCCAAGAAGGAGGCTGGAGGCAGAAGGTGTGAGCAGTGGAGCCCGATCTGGTGAAGGGCGGTGAGGCTTGCTGCACTCAAGCATAATGAAGAGAAGGGCGCCTACACTCTTGGCGAGCTGGGGCCGTCTCATTGAGAGAACAAGGAGCTCCAAGCGCCAAGGGACTCAAAGCAGATCTCGAGTTGAGGCTGACCACCTTGACTCGGAACCTTTGGAAGGCGCCCGAGGAAGCGGGAGGTGGCCTTGTTGGAGAAGATCAAAACCGGCATGGCCTGCTGGGCGGAAATCTTGTGCCGCCGGAACACCTTGAAGAATGTGGAGCCTTGGACCGAGGTCTCGTGAATGTTGCCGCCGCCATCGACAGGGGCTGGCGGAGCTAGGGATGGTGGATCTTGGATATTCCTCGATGAGCACCTCCAACACGGCGCCAAGCTCAGCTTGTTCTTCAAGGCGTGGTGGCTCTCTCAGTGACTCGGGAAGAGATTCCAAGCAAGCTGGCGAGAGTCGCGCCCAGGATCTGCTTTGAAGGCTCTCGAAGAGTCTTGATGAAGGTGGCCTTCCGCAATCCAGGCCTCAACCTCCTTGGCATCCTCAAGTCCTTGCCGCGGATGCTGATGTGGAAGCGCTCAAGGCCCTTGTCGCACCCATTGTGGACAAGGTGGGCAAGATCAAGAGGGTTGATGGCGACCCGCGCGTAGAATTAGGCCGCAATTTTATCTCTTCCTTGTAAGCTGCTGGTCATATTAGGAGAACAATCTATTAGAGCTGCGACAAGCTATCTTATAATATAACTCTATCTCGAGGCGATGATTGCAACGTTATTTCCTTTACTTGATTCCTTCCTTTGTATGTTTTGCCCTCGCTTTTTAGGGAACTTGCGGGCACCTTGGCACCTTGCCTTATTGAGTGCGGGCGTCGGCCGGCTTGCTGGCGATGCCTCTTCAGACAAGCAACCTTATCGCTTGACTAGTTCTTGACTCACTTAAGTTGATGAACGGACTCGAAACAAAGTAAGGCGCCAACTAGCTGACAGTTGGTTCCTCAGCGCGGAGTTTTCCATACAAAATCACAGTCGTTCGAGGAAGATAACCCAAAATTTAAAAGCTGGTTGCTCAAATTTTGACAACTTAGCTTTTCTGCAGCATTTAACTTCGGTAAAGGCGGGAAACTTCCTCGGCGGCGCTTGGTGGCCACACCATTATATTCTCCTTCCCCACGGCTAACTTGTGAGCGAGAACCTTCCTTTCTTTGAAGAGAAGAAAGAGAAAATAAAGTTATGGAGCCTTGCGGCTCGTTATTGCTTACCGGGTGTGGTGCTGCACAAAGTGTCGGATAACACATGCAATAAAATGATGAAAGCATGAAATTGACAAGTTGTGCGGAGCACATGAGCTTCTTATGCAGGATCTGCGCCCGGCTTTGTACAAAGGATTACATGCAACATCGGCAAGACTTGTACAAAAGGTGGTTGCCGGAACAGGTTCCAGACAACCGCCCTCTTGGTAAAACTTACTGAAGATGCTCGATGTTCGAGGGAGTTGCTCACGGAATGCCATCTTCGGTCTCAAAGCGGACAGCGCCGAGGCCTAGTATTCGTCTCACCCGGTAGAGGCCTTCCCACCTCGGCGTCAACATGTTGGAATTCTTGGCGGACTGAGCGCCCGAAGAACAAAATCGCCTTCCTCGAGACTTCTGGCACTAACTGCGGCTATAGTAGCGGTGCAAAGCTTGCGATATGTCGAGTAGCTCGTCTGCAAGACTGAAGGCGGTCCTCCTCAAGGGCGGTAGCGTCATCTTATGCGCAGCTGCTCTTGCTCAACTCATCATAGCGAGCACTCGGTGACCGAATCTGAGTTAAAGTGGGAGAGCTGCCTGCACTCCATAGACTAGGCGAAAGGTGTGCGGCGTTGGCTCGATTTGGCGTCGTCTGATCGACCAAAGAACCACGGCAGCTCCTCAATCCGGTTTCTTCCGCACTTGTGCGGCACAGCCGAAAGTCCTGGTCTTGAGCCCGCGCAGCACTTGGCATTGCCCTCTCCGGCAGCGGTTACTTCTCGGATGAGCAACATAAGCGAAGCGGACCTTGGCGCCAAGATCTTGGGCGCCTTTGCATGAAGATGCGGCTTGTGAATTGCGTGCCGTTAATCGGTGATGATCTGTTAGGAATCCCAAAGCGGCAAACAATGGACTGAAGAACTTGGTGCTAAGCGTGTTTGTCACCTTCCTCCTGCTTCCACTTCCGGCCACTTTGTGAACTTGTCAATTACAGCGTACAAGTACTCAAAGCCCCGACAGCTTCGGGAAAGGGGCCGAGGATATCGAGCCCCGGACCGAAAATGGCGAGGATAAAGGGATGCGTCACGGAGAGCTTGAGCTGGCTGGTGTATCTGCTTGGAATGGGCCAGCGCGCTTCACGCTTGGTTACTTGTGCGGTTGCATCACGGAGGCTGTCGTCTAAAAAGAAACCTTGCGGAATGCTTTGCTTAGCAAGTGCTCTTGCACCAATGTGGTGACCATATGCCTCCATGTATCTCTGCCAACAACTTACTTGTCATCTTCGGTGAATACACTTCAATTTCACACGTTGAGCCTTCTTGATCAGATGTGTTGTCGACAAACTGGTACATACTTGACTGCGGGCTACTCTTTCCCTTCTTCTTGCTCTTGGGAAGTTCTCTGTCAGAAGAAATGGACAATCTGCTTGCCCATGCGGGAGCTGCGGCTCGAAAACAAGGACTAAAGGCACATCTGCTTCTTTGTGGGAACATCAGCTTCTCTGGCGAGAACACTGTAGCTCGGCCAGAGCTTGACATTCAGCAAGCTTGCGAAGCAAAACTTATCAAGGGCGTCCAGCTCAGCGGAGACAAACCCTAGGGCTTGTCCGGAGCAGACTGCTCCTCGGCACTCTTAGCGTTGATCTTGGGGACCTTCTTGGCGGCGGCCGGGAAGCTCTGCGGAAAATAGTCACCAGAAATCAACTTCCTCTTCTTATTACATCCAGTTGATGGCGTTACGATCGGTTGATTCAACTTGAGCACAAAATCCCTGGTTCCACGAGCAACTTGAGTCTGGCGCACTTTGTGAGACCATCAGCAATATCGTTCTGAGCTCTTGGAACATGTTCCATCTGCAGGCCGTCAAAGTGTTCTTCTAGCTTCCTCACTTCATCAACATAGCTTCCATCAGCGGACTCACGATAATTCTTGTTAACTTGGCGGATGACAAGCTGTGAGTCACCCGACAATGAGCTTCTTGATCCCAAGGTCCCTGCGATCCAGAGACCCGGCAAGCAAACCTTCATACTCTGCGGTATTGTTTGTTGCTTGCTCCTTGGGAAAGTGCATTTGGACTATGTACTTGAGGTGCTCTCCGGTGGGTGCTACAAGCAACCTTGACCTTTGGCGCCTGCTGGCGAAGGCACCATCAAAAGTACATAACCACTCTTTGCTTGCTTCCTTGGCGGGATGCTCGTTTTGGAATTTCTTCGTCTTGGGTTGGCGTCCATTCTGCTATGAACTCTGCCAATGCTCTGCTTTGGATAGTTGAAGTGCTCTCAAACTTGAGGCCAAAGCTTGATAGTTCAGTGCCCACTCGACAATCACTGCTGTTGCTTCTGGATTTTGCGGTATCCTCTTCAGTTGAAGCAGTGGCAACGTGATCTCATGTCTTGGAAAGTAATGGTGCAGCTTTCTCGAGGCCATGAGAAGGCGGCAAAGCTGCACCACGCAGTACCTTGACCTAGCCCCCTGCGAAGGGGCCGACAAAATAACAGAGCGCTGCACCATCCTTTCTGTATCTTCTCTGCGTCTGCCTTGAGATCCACCCTTATGGGACGAGCTTGCGGTGAAGTGCCTTGCTTGTCGCTGGATGCATTTGCGTTGGTTGCCAGCTCATCATCCGCCTCCCTCTCCGCTACTAACGCAGCACTAACCACTTGATTGGTTGCCGCTATATATAGCAACCTTCTCTTGTAACTTAGGTGCGACAAGTATTGAGTGGAGGGCGGTATCTCTTTAAGTCTGCGGCGCAGCCTCCGCTTCGAGTCCATTTCATTGGACCTGCCTTTTCAATATTTTGAAAAATGGCAGGCGGCGCTTCAGCAGACCTAGAGATAAACCTCTTTGAGAGCAGCTACATAACCCGGCAAGTCTTCGTACATCCTTGGCGCTTTGGTGCTTCAATCTGCTCAATGGCCTTGATCTTGTCGGGATTGGCTTCAATCCCCGCTGAGACACGAAGAACCGAGAAGCTTGCGGAAGGACTCCAAACACACACTTCTCGGAGGTTGAGCTTGAGGTTGATCTTGCGCGATTTGCAAAGGTTTCATCTAAATCTTGAATCAGTCGCCTTGTCCTTGCTCTTGACCACTATGTCATCCATGTAGGCTTCCACATTTACGTGCATTTTGCGGCTCAAAAGCGTCATGGACTACTCTTGCAAATGTTGAACCAGCATTCTTTAAACCGAAAGGCATCCAGTATGAAGCAGTATGTGCCACATGGGGTGATGAATGCGGTTTCTCCTCATCCTCTTACGCCATGAAGATCTGATGATATCTGATGCATCAAGAAATGAAAGCAAATCACATCCGGTGTGGAGTCAACAATCTGATCGATCGGCGGCAAGGAAATGGGTCTTTAGGACAAGCTTTATTAACATCGGTAAAGTCAATACAAAGCCTCCATTTCCGTTTGCCTTACATGCGACTACAGGATTGGCCAACCACGTAGGATGGAGCACTCCTCGACAAGGCCTGCTGCTTCCAATTTCTTGATCTCTTCTGCGATGAATTCTTGGCGCTCCTTTGCTTGCTTCGACTTTACGCTTGATAGGCTGCGCGTGAGGACGCGGCAAGATGGTGCTCAATTACTTTCCGGGAACACGGGGATGTCAGACGGTTGCCATGCAAACACGTCGGCGTTAAGCCCTTGAGAAAGCAGCGGCGCTTTCCTATTTAGGGTCGAGAGCTAGCGATGGTGAAGGTACCACCGATGGCGTCCTCCTTGGCGGACACCTTCTTGGTCTTTGGTGGAGCTGCCATCGTCTTCCTACACTTGCGGTGGAGCTCGATGGTGCGTCCTCGGCGGTAGCGCAGTACTCCAAGAGAGCTGCGTTTACGGAGTGGGCATCGGAGCTCTTGCGGACATGGTCTTCTTCTTCCCCGGGAGCTTCATGACAAGTGGCTTGCTATCTGTTGCAGCTGCTGCTTCCCGGTAAATCTTGTCGGTGCAGATAAGAGCATCCTTCTTGTCGCCGAGGGACAAAATGACAGCTTATCGGGCTGGCATCTTGAGCATGTTGTATGCATAATGAGAGGCTGCCATGAACTTGGCGAGTCTTTGGACGGCCAAGTATCCCATTATAAGGCAATGGAAAATCAGCAGCGTCAAAAGTGACCCTCTCGAGTCCTGAAGTTCAACTTCGCTGCCAAATGTCACGAACAGCGTGATCTTTCCCTTGACTTACTCCTTCCGGATTGATTCCTTGGAATGTAGCCGGTCTCTTCGAGCTCGCTGTCGGGGATCTGGAGTTTACAGAGTACCGCTGAGGAGATCAGGTTCAAGCCGGCCCGCATCAACTAGCATCTTGGTGACCTTGAGGTTGCGGATAGTTGGTGAAACTAACATCGGCAAGCACCCGACCCGCGATTATGCGATCAGGGTGGTCCTCAATATCAAAAGATGATAGGCGTCTGGACCATTCGGAGCTTGCGTGACTCGACAGATGGTTACGCGCATTGACTTCCGCATCCACTGCTTGAGTTGGCGGTGTGAAGTATGCAGAGAAGCCGCCGTCAGCGCATAAGACCTACTGTGGCTTTGGAACTCCTTCTCATCGGTCTCATCATCTTCCATGTCTTCGTCATCGTCGTCATCTTCATCCTTATCGCGGCAGCGGGAGGTCTATCTCCTTAGGCTGCTTGCCTTGCCCATGGCGTCCTCCCGGCAGGCGTTTCTTCTTGGCTCCTCCAGCACCTTCTTGAAACCTTCTCCTTGTCGCGCCGCTTCGTACTCAGCCTTACGCTGCTCAACAAGCTGCTCGACCTTCTTGCAGCTCTGGAGGTCATGGCCCTTGGTGCGGTGGATCTTGCATACTTGCTTGTTGGGCCGTCTGCTTGTCGTGACCGCCACGGGCCTGGCAGTTGGTGCGGCGGCAACCTCCTTGCGGAGCTACCAACTTTGGCTTTCTTGGCGCCACCTCCGTTGCCGGACTGCTCGACAACTAGCACATCTTTGCCTTTCTTTTCCTGTTATTCCGCCGCGGCTTTTCTTTGCGGGGGTAGACCCCCTCACTATCGAGACCCTGCAGCTTACAGTATTCTCTCAGAGTCTCCTCCCTTCCTCGGCGCGTGCACACTTGTCGGCGGGGCATATAGCTCATGACATCTCTGATCTTGCATCGCCATCTCCTCCGCATCCTGCGGTTTCGCTTGCGTTCGATGGAGCGCTCATCACCATGGCGGGGTGGACATACTGGGATGTTGTCTTTGTACAGCTGAATCTCACGAATGTACCTTGCGGGGGTTCTCCTTCATACAGGCTAGCGAGATGAAGGTCGCTCTCTTAGCCATGGGGCTTGTGGCGCTGTGAAGCGCCCGACAAACTGATGGCATAGATCTGCCAAGAGGATATGGAGTTGTCCGGCAAGTGCATGAGCCAAGATCGACATTGGGCTTGAGTACCGGCGAGAAGTAGTTGGCGAGAATCTTGTCGTCTAGCCCGGCAGCTTGCACCACAATGGTGTAGATCTGAGGAACTACTGACGGATCGTCTTGCCGTCGTACTTCTACAGCGCGTCTAGCTTGAAATTCTTCTTGCGGGCCCTTTGGACTTGCCCGCAGCTCACGAGTGAGCAGGGCAACCTACCGCTGTCGACAAATCGCTGGTTCCCTGGCGCATGCATGTCGATAGAGGCCCAGCTGGTCGGATTGGCGGCGCTTCTCTTGGCCTTCGATCACGAGTTCGGCGTCTTCTTGCTGTCGTTCGTGAAGAACTTGGCTGATCGCGATGGGCTCATGGGTCGATGGCAGCGGTGAAAGTCGCTGTCGAGGTGGATCCGACGAGTTGGCGATCTTGGCCTTCGGGTGGAAAGTGCATGGTGGTTGCATCCCCACAGGTTTAAATCGCCACGGCTCGTGCCTTGTCGTCCTGCCGCGGAGTGTCGCCGTTGGCAAAGCCGATGAGACTACGGATGGTGGCCCTCCATTCATCGACCTTGTCGGCTGTTGGAGGTAATCTTGGAAGTAGTTGAGCTCTGCATAAGCTTCTGCTGGAGTGGTGGGCGGCGATGGCGAGCAGTGCGTGGGCGGGATATGCTCGGACTTCTAACTATGTTAGAAGGAAGCGGTATCCGATCGAGCGACGTGCCTCGCTCGATGCCAGCATGTTGGCGTCTTGCGCTGGTCTTGAGGCCTCGGGATCCACCAGCTCGATCTTGATCCAGCGGCGTATGGTCTGCTGTGAATACCATGGCGTTGTCGGTCCAGCGCCTCTGAGATGGGCCGGCGGTGCATGTCTGAGGCGCCGAGGTCTCGCAGCCTTGTCCTTGGACTTGGCAGCGTCGTGGGCTCCTAAATCGGCCGCCCGTTCTTCGCCGGCGTCTACCCACCACCCATTTGCTCCGGTGGTGGTGGGATCGGCGTGGATGGCTCTGCTGCGCCGAAGCCTTCTTCTTGGTGGCATGTCGATGAATGATGATGAAGATGTAGCTCGTGTGAGCGCCGGATCAGGTTCGGACAGCCTCGGCGCCCCTACAGGCGCGCCAAGATGTCGGGAAGTTGATCGACCCACGAACACCTATGGGACGGCGGACCGAGCCCCTTCGGTTCGGTGGGGCGGAGAGTTGCACAAAAGAGCAGATTGAGGCGAAGCGAGCAGGTTACCCAGCTTTGGAGCTCTCGGAGAGATAATACTCCTACTGCTGCTTATGCGATTGTATTGTGTTCTTGCTAGGGGGGCTGAGAGCTACAAGACCTAGCGTGAGTGTTCTCTGGTTTTGAATAGACGAACCCCTTTTACGTTGCGCATGGGCCTCCTTTTATATGCTAAAGGGGTCTCCAGGCAGGTGGCAGCGTACACAAGACAAAAACATAAAAAGAGTGCGTGGTTGGTACAGCTACTTGTACAATGTATCATACCTAACCACGGCGACAGGGGACAAAGGCATTAAATGCCCGTCTAAGTTGACTAAGCAGTGCGAGAAAGGGATCGTCAGGGGCGCCACGCTTGCCCACGATGGCAATCTTATCGCACCGCTTGCCACCGTGCTCCGCTGCGCCTGACCTCTTTCCACAGCAGCGCTGAAAGGTCCCATGGCGACACGTTGGTGGATGTCTTGGGGCGGAGGAAAAAAGTGGTAACCTGCGCAGCAAGCGCCTTACCTGATCGTTGCCTGTCGCATCCGGAGCTTGTCGCTCACGGGCCTTCCCGGCAAGCTCCTCTTGCGGGGCCTTGCCTCTAGGTGCCTTGGTTAGCCTTCGGCAAGCTCCTCTTCTTTGGGGCCTTGTCTCCTTGACTTAAATACTTTGTTCTTTAGTGGCTCCAATGGAGCCCGGAGGAGTACTAGCGGTCACCGGGCAAGCCTTGCAGTGAAGTGCTGCAACTGCCCGTGCTGCGATTCGGGATACTAGGGTACCCCTACTCTAGTACACGACCACGGAGAGTTAGTCGAATAAACTTCGATGAGACCGGTTTGCTCATTTGGTGGGACGAAATGTTACGAAAAAGAAGCGAGAGAGTTTATATTGCAATCTCGATTGGGACCGATCGCTCATCTCGGTGGGACCAAAACTATCTGAAGAAGGAAGCGAGAGATTACAATCCCATCTCGATGATACGAGATCCCTATCGATGGGACCGATTTGCGTGGGGTTTGTGGCGGTGGCTATGACATCTGAATTCGGTGGCTGGATAGAAAGAATCAGTGGGGCGAGTTTGACTTTTGGTTTAGGTCATATGTGGATGTGGGAAATTAGTTGAGGGTTTTGGACCATATCACTAAGCACTATGAAGCAAGAACCTCATTAAGCAACACCTCATCCCTCCTTGATAGTATTGGCTTCTCCTATAGACTCAATGTGATCTTGGATCACTAAAATATAAAATGTAGAGTCTTGAGCTTTGAGCTTGAGCCAATCCTTTTATCCTTAGTATTTTGAGGGTCCACTTTTCTCATCCATGCCATGCCATTCATTGAGCTTTTCCTGAAATATTTATCTTGGAATAATGTTAGCTCAATGAGCTATATGTTGTTAGGAATTACCAAAACCACCTAGGAATAGTTGCACTTTCAATCTCCCCCTTTTTGGTAATTGATGACAAATATAGATCAAAGCCGACAAATGATAATAAGAGTGAAAAACATTGTAAGCTTTGAGAAGTATGTGATAAGCAAGAGCTCCCCTAAATTTGTGCATAATTTCAAATTTGCTTTGGACTGCAAATGCACAAAGAGTTAGGCTCATGGGTTACTCTTCCATGTCACATACATCTTGGTGGAAGCGCTCAAAATGATAACAATAGAATACATGCACTCATCACCAAGCAAAGTGAATGATCATATAGAGATAAAAGGATAGTGTCATCCAACAAGCATTAAAGTAGCATATGATCAAACACATGATCATCCAAGTATCACACAAAAGCATAAAGTATCTCAAACAAGCAAATAAAGTTCAACCACCAAAGCAAGAGATAATAAAAAGCAGCTCTCTCTCGAAGCCTATGATCTATACATTTTTCTCCCCCTTTGGCAACAAGTTACCAAAAAGTTCATAGAAAATGCATAGCACTAAATCGTCTCTCAGGCTTGGTCTCCAGGTGGTGGTGTAGACAGAACTCCAAGAATGAAGGCATCAGTCGATTTAGATGGTCTTTGGAGGAGTAGATCTTTGGAGCTGGTGGCCTTGAAGTAGTAGCTGGTGTAGATGAAGTGGCTCTAGTATACATCACTCGCTTTTCTGGTGACCTCTGAGCTCTAGGCACTCTGGCAAATGCCTTAGTGGTTGTCTTGCCCTTCCTCTCCTGCATATCATCACAGGTTGCTCAACAACAGGTGGATCTGATTACCTTCACATCCATGTCATAAAACTTCTACTCCATGATCCTCTCCGGGCTCTCCTGGTTTTGAGTCAAGGTGGCCAGCCCCTTCTCAATCCTCGAGTGGATGCAATCAAGTAGCCAAGCTGATCTGTTTGCTCTTCAAGAAATCTTGAGATGCCTCTTCCATTGTTGGCATCTCGGTAGCCTTCTCGATCCTTGCCTTCTCCTTCTTTGCTTGTGCTTGCAGAAGATGGTTCATCTTCATTCATAACCACTTTGTTGTCCTCAAAGTCTGGATAGATAGGCATGTGATCCTTGTCCAACAAGTATGTGCAGTGCCCATCTTGGAGTTAATCAGCTCCTGGATCGTGGGGCATACCCACAACTTCTCTTTTGGTCATGACTGTCCTCTTGTTAGTTTCAACTATAAGACTCATGACCTTGAACTTTTGTGCACATCAAATAAGTGTAGCGATTTATTGCATGGCCTCTGATCATATTGTGATCACGGACTTGGAGCAAGAGAGTGTGCGAGGATCCGATTGATGGTTGGCCGATCTGACGAAGGTAATGTCTTGATCCAAACTTGTGTGTTTCAATAGCAGCATCTGAGATCTCCTTGTACATATGTGCCATAGTGTTGTGACCCATCTTCTTCTTGGCATAGACATCCAAGTCATCCTCTTCCTCCTTAGGTGCATTGATCAGATTAGCCCATTCTTCAATTAATGATTGGTACCTAGTACCTTCAGACATCCATACTATCCTGCCATCTGGATATAAGTGTGTTGTGGAGTAGAATTGCATTATTAGCTCATCATTCCACTTTGTGAGCTTCTGCCCAACAAAGTCTACCACTCCACAAGCACTGAAGCTTTCATACACACCAGGATAGTGTTCTTCATTCTCCTTGATGTATTCCCAGTTCACCCATCTCATGTCACACACTATTGGCTTCTTGTCCAGCAGCACTGTCTCATAGAAATCCCGCTGTTCCTTTGTGTGGATCCTGTAGTCTACAGCAGTTCTCCTCCTGACTGCATAAGGATCAGTCAATCTCTACTGTTTGAGTCCTGCATCCCTTCTCAGCTTCATGTTCTCAGCTACAGGATGAGCATCATTATGATCTGGAATTTTTGGCTTCAATTTTCTCAAGACATGCTCTTCATCATCTTCCTCTTCAGCAACAGTTTCAGGCACTGGGGCCTTGTTCTTCTCTGCAGCTGGGATGTCTCTGGTACTCCTCTTGGGTGCAGTCTTGGGCTTGGAGGTAGCCTTGGGTGCTTCTTTGGGCTTTGATGAAGCAGCCCCTGACCTGATGGCATCACCCATAAGCTTGAGCTTTGGGTCTTTGGTGCAACAATCTCTTCTTCTTCTTCCTCCTCTTCCATCACGGAAGGCTTTCCAATAACCACTGGCCATTGTCTTCTTGACCATTTCCTTCCTCTTCTTCCCTTCTATGAGCCTCTTTGGGTTCAGCTTCCAAAGATGCTTGAGTGGAGGCTCACGGCTTTAGACATCACGAATCCTTTTGGCGAGGTGCTTTGGTCTTCATACCAGGCTTAGTGGCTGCGGTGAGGCTATATTGTTTCTTGAGCACCTTCTTCTTGGAGTGGCCTCATCCTCAACAGCCACATAATCTTCATCCTCAGTTATGAGGTTCTCTTCTTCTGGCCTGGTGGTAGCTTTGGGTAGGTTGCTTGGGGTGCTCCTGCTTCCATCATCATAAGCTGCTAGAGGGACTAGTGCCCTCACTCATTGAACCTGCTCCTCTTCCTATTACGGCTGTCACTTTGATCGGACATATTGCAAACTCTTGACAAGAGACCCTATGAATAGATATAGATGAGATAGAGTGGATGAGCATCACAAAATCTGAGAGGTTTTGCAAAGAATGAGTCGAAACTTAGTTTTAGTTTTCCGGAGAAAGCATTTGGATCTACCGATTTGTAAACTTCGGTGATCTTTGAAGCAGCTTTGGAACCTAAACTAGTGAACTCGGTTAGACGAGTCGGGAGTTGATGGCATTAGAGGCTGCTAGGGTTTCACAAAGTCCTGAACTTCGGTCACACGATTTGCAATTCTCGGTCGGACCGAGAATTACATGTCAATGGCCTTAGCCGAATCGGTGGTACCGATTCTACAACTCAGTTGGTCGAGATGGTTTGGCCGAAACCTTACCTAAATTTTCAATTCATCTCTAATCTCACGAGTGTTTTGACTAGATAAGATAGTTTCAATCGTGGCATAATTCATGGCGAACACAATGTGCTAGGAATCGGATAGGGATAGCACGATTGATCGAGTTCATACCCTAGTTCGGTGATGAACTTCGCTATGGCGGCTGCAATGGAGGGATGATTCTGTTGTATTGGCGGAGACCAATGGCGGGAGGCAGCATTGGTGACGAGGAGGACGATCCGGAGACCACAGGAGGCGGAGGCGGGCTGGCCTTGGCGAAAAGAGTGGAGAAAATTTCAAAATTTTGCCCGTGGGTATATATAGCCCGACCACAGTCGGTGTGACCGAGTGGAACAACTCGGTGTGACCGAAAAAGTTCAAATCGGTTGCACGCAAGATTGAAAACCTAGATCGACTTAGTGATCTCGGTATGACCGAAATGGAAGAATCGGTCGGAGACGAAGCATAAAAAGTTTTGGAAGTTTAAGTCTTTGATGAATCGGGACTCCGAGTGCTCCTCACATAGAGTGGTTCAAATCTGACTTGATCAAATTTTGTGATGTAGCATGAATAGAGTTTGAGATGAGAAAAGCATAGATAGCTAGAGAAGGTTCTTAGGCATTCTTGTCCATCCACTTGGCAAAACAAAAAGAAACCAATCAATCAAAACAATAAGTGGATGTCCTCGAATGAGTAAAATATGCAACCAACATGCTCACACAATAAAATAGCAAATGGAATATGTGGCGAAGCATGCACAACCAATTCTAGCATCTATCAAGCAATTGGCGATGACTAGGTCATCTATATATAAGTATATTGACTTAGGAGTCAAATGAGAACATTTGATCATAGGTCATACTCATCGTTTAAGCTCAAGTGGGGTTACCACTTTTACATAATGCATTGATGTGTTCACACCATTAGAGTTGCTTTGACTCAATTTTGAGAGTAAAGCTCCCCCTAGATGTGAGATCCCCCCTAAGAGGGATGAACTAACGTTGGGTTTTGTCAATGATGACTTCATGTAGGTGTTGAAGATGATCATTTGGACCAATCCTTTGGAGTGAGTTGCACTTTCAATACCTACACGGGTTAGTCCCACAAGGAACAAACAAGGATATCCATAGACATAGAGTGATGCCCACACAAGATGATGTCTATGAGAGCATTAGGTTACCTTGTCCCTTGTCTTACCAACAAGAGGGTTGTGACTCCTTGAACTAGTGCAAGATGTGGAAGTTGATTGCACTTGTTATTGCCAAAATGATATGAGTGAAATATGTTGGCGGAGACACCCTCAAGAACTCTCTAGTTCTTCTTCTTGGGATCCACATCATCTTGATGGGAATCCTTGGAGTTATAGTTGTACTAGATGAAGTAGGGCTTGGCGTAGTCTTGAGAACCCACTTGACCAAGGCCTTTGGAGCTTCTTCAAATGCATCAATCTCTTCTTGAAGCTTGTCCTTGCCTTTTTGCTTGTGGTCTTGTGGTGGAAGATCATCTTGGGCTTGTGTCCCTTGAAGGAAGTAGTATCATACTTCTCTTGTTGAGGAAAAACTTCATCTTGGGGTACGGTCTTCTTCCCTCAACTCCATTGGCATTGAACTTTCATTCAAAACCAACACCTTGATTCTTCCGGTGCCTTCCTTGCTTGCGTACAGTTTCCTCAAATTGCTTACTCCCGGCAAGGCTCTTGTAAACACCTTTCTCTATAATTCCCTTCAATAAGCTATTTTCTTGCTCAAGTGTAACTTGGCTAAGAGAATCATTAGTGGAATCAAAGAGAACTACTAGAAGCAACAACATTGGATTTAGCATGATTATTTTTACTACTAGAGGAATAATCCTTCTTATTCTTGTTACTAGACTTGACTTGAGGCATGTAAGTAGATAAAATGGCAGCAGCAATGTAAGAAGAACTTTTCTTGCGAAGATCATCACTGATTGCCTTTAAGAACTCATGCTCTTGCTCAAGGTTGATCTTTTCAAGCGTAACTTCTCATGAGTCCTTAAAAGTTCTCGATGATCTTCTAAGATAGTTTCATGAGCTAACTTAAGAGTGTTTAGTTCTTTAGTTAGAAGCTCAATCTTCTCCTTATCATTGTCATTCGTTTTATCTTGATTAGCATGATTAATTGACGTTTCATCATAGTATTCATCACTAGAGTTGTCAACAAGTAAATCATCATCACCTAACAAGTCATCTTCATCACTATTGAAATCAACATACTCGGGGTGTGTTACCTTTGGACCTTTGGCCATGAAGCATCTTCCAATTCCTTCATTTGGTGAATCAAATATGTCGTGAGGGTTGGTTGACACAAGTGCTAGACCGGCAACACCTTCATCTTGAGTATATTGGTCAGATGATAGCTTCTCTCGGAGTGATTGCCGAATCGGGCGGATACCCATTCACCAACATGAGCTTGATGTCTTCGTTTTGTGTAGCTCCTTGATGACTTGTCCTTCCTTTCCGAATCCTTGCTTCTCCGGGATGTTCTTCGTTCATAACGATCATCTCTACTCCTCCTCTCTCCTGGTGGTGATTCTCCTCTTAGGTGATTCTTCTTTTCTTTTGTAGGGTGCCGTACACTCATTGGAATAGTGTCTAGGTCTTCCACAATTGTAGCAATTACGCTCTCGACTAGAAGATCTTTTGTCATTGTAGGACCTTGACTTGGAGCTTCTCTCTTTGCTTCTACTCTTGTAGAATTTGTTGAAGTTCTTCACCATTAAGCTCAATTCTTCATTGAAGGTTTGTTTCTCACTTGATGATGTGGGGGCTTCACATGAGGCTTTGTAAGCACCACTTGACTTGTTGTGAAGTTCCTCCTTATCCTTGAGTGACATCTCATGAGCAAAAATTCTTCCAATGACTTACGTTGGCTTGAGATCTTTGTAATTGGGCATCATTTGGATCGGTGTGCACGGTATCATATTTTCCATCAAGGCTCTTAGGATCTTCTTGATGATGAATTTATCGATCATCTCTTCACTTCCTAAAGCGGCAATCTCATTTGTGATAAGAGCAAGCCTAGAGTACATTTCAGTGATACCTTCACCATCCTTCATTTTGAAATTGTCAAGTTGACTTTGAAGCACATCAACTTGGATTCCTTAGCCGAGTCAGTACCTTCCTTCATGCATATCAATCAAAGTATCCCAAATTTCCTTTGCATTCTCAAGGCATTGATTTTCTTGAATTCTCCGGGGCTGTCGTTGAAGAGGATATCACAAGCTTGGCGTTGTATTGCAGCATCTTCAACTCTTCAGCGGTAGCTTCACGGTTCGGTTCTCTCCCATCAAAGAATTCACCTTGCGCTAATACACACAATAGCCCAAACAGCGGGGTTATGTCCAAGAATATGCATTTTCATCTTATGCTTCAACTAGCAAAATTAGTACCATCAAAGTAAGGACCTCTCGGTGATAATTTCCTCGCTAGGCATCATACTCTCTAGGTTGTGAAACCAAGGCTATTGAAAGTCGTTATATCGACTAGAGGGGGTGAATAGGCCATTTTATGAATTCTTCTTTGAGGAATTTGTCGGTGAGAAATTCCTTAGCGAAGAACTACTTGCAGCAGAATAAGTACTCGAAGTAAGCATAAGAGAATCACGGGCATGGTCATCATGATGAAATGAAGACAAACAAAAAATGCTGAAAGCGTAAACACATGATAGCACAAGATGAAGACAAACAGGACTAAAGAAATTGAGCGAGGAAATTGAGAAAGTCTTGATCAAAGTCTTCAAACACAGATATGAATGAACACTCAACACAGTAATGAGGAAATGAAAGAGTTGAGGAAATAGAACCGATTAGGTTGGTGAAGACAATGATTTGGTAGACCAGTTCCAGCTGCTGTCTCGGTTATGCGTCTGGTTGGAGCGGTGAGTATTTAAACTCGAGGACACAGTCCGGACACCCGATCGCTAAGCCGCGCTCAGGACACCAAGTCCTCACCGTATTCTCCTTGAACTAAGGTCACAGACCTCGTCCAATCACTCGTGGTAAGTCTTGACGACTTCCAAACCTTCACAGACTTGGTCACTCGGCGATCCACAATTCCTCTTGGATGCTCTAGACCATGGCGCCTAACCGTCTGGAAGAAGCACAGTCTTCAAAGGTAACAAGCGTCGGATCCTCACAGGATCAATCTCTTGATGATGCTCAATCACTTTGGGTTTATAGGGTTTGGTTTTGGGTTTTCCTCACTCGATGATTTTCGCTCAAAGTCCTCGGAGGATGGGTTGCTCTCAAATGACAAGTGTCAAGTTTCTCTCGAGCAGCCAACCAGCTAGTGGTTGTGAGGGGCTGACTATTTATAGCCTAGGGAGCAGCCGACATGATAATACATAAATTCCCTTCAATGATATGACCGTTAGGTGGATAAGATATTTTGGGACAGGTGGCGCGCCACGCACAGCATGATCGGAAATTTGACTCTCAAATTCCTCGGGGCTATCATGTTCCTCCTTTGTAGGCAATCCGCCTTTGGCGAATTCCTAACTCCTCGGTCAGAACAAATTCCTCGTGACAGGAAGAACTTCGTCTCATCCTTTGAAGAAATTGGTGAACTGTATGAGATTTCAAAGGCTTCACTCGAAGGGATTGGTAGGTGTAGGATTTTGAGTTGAGCATCACATGGAAATTTTTCCTTAGTATTTCCTCGATCCCCTTTACGGTATGGTGTTTCCTATGACTCAAGAAAGAAAAAATGAAACTACGAAAACAAAATTCTTCACGCTTCATGTTCCTCAAATGAATACCAAGTCTTCAAGGTCACACAATTTCTTCACTTTCAAAGTCTTGAGAAAGTCTTGAGAATATCAAAGTCTTGATCGAAGAACTTCATTTTAGAGAATTGACTTTCCTTTGTAAATATCAAACTCCTCATAGACTTATAGACCTGTGTACACTCATAAACACATTAGTCCCTTAACCTATAAGTCTTCAATACACCAAAATCACTAAGGGCACTAGATGCACTTACAATCTCCCCTTTTGGTGATTGATGACAATATAGGTTAAGTTTTCAACGAGGGATAAACATATGAAGTGTAAATACTGATGTTGAGGAATTTGATTGCAAGATATAGAAGAACTCCCCACGAAGATGTGCATAGTGAGGAATTTGCTTTTGAGGCAATGCACATTTGAAGAGTTGAATCATGGAGATCTCCCCTATATCTTGTAATTCATACGCATTTGACATATAATATGAAGAATTTGAAATGCATGATGAAATATGGTGCTTGATGAAATTCAGCATCGTGCGATAACATTAATGAGGAACAAGCATGCAAAATAACGCATCAAAGTATCAGTCTGAGTGCATCAAAAGTATCAAAACACCATCGGGTTTAAGATTACAACTCGATCAATAAAAGTTTGGAAGAGCGAGAGTTGTAACAACAAAAATGCCCATATAATAGACCGGCGAAGACTAACTCAAATTTCTCCCCTTTGTCATGAATGACCAAAAGGATCAGCGAGGACTAACGCATACGAAGAATTTCAAGTTGGTGAAGGGCGCCGGCGTTGTTAGAGTCGGTTGTTGTAGTAGGGGCCTGCCGCGATGTCGTCAAGTCTTCATTTTCATCGGTGTCTCGTGATGAAGAATAGGAGCTAGCCACCAAGGAAGGAACTTTGACCTTCTTGTATATCTTTGGAGGAGGTGCAGACCAGTCAAATTCTTCCTTGAGACCCATTGTCGTCAGTTCTTCCGTCTTTGTAGACATTTGAAAGAACAGCCAGTGCGTTTGAAGGTTTCATGGAGGTAGTAGTGGTTTTCTTCCTGCATTGTGTGTAGAGGTCATGTTGTGAAGAATTGAGACCAAGCGGCGCTTGACCCATTTATGATTGCGATCAACCTTGATGAAGGCTTAGGAGTAACTCACGATCGGTCATCACCACAGGTCTTTGTGGCTTGAGGACTTTGCTTGGTGAGGTATTTCTTGGCGAGTCATGTGTGCGAGTCATCATTGGTGGAGTAGGATGCAGCTTTGGAAACCATCCATCAATGGATGAGTGCCTTCATCGATCATAGCAGTTGCCTTGCCCTTGTCATCAGCTGAGGTAAATGTCCGTTTGAGGACTTCAATCGAGGCAAGTAGCTGCGGTGGTTAGATATCAGCCTTGTAATTGGTGAAGACCTTGTCTGATGAACCTCATAATCCATGGTGCATAAGGCTTCGACTCAAAGGTGACATAGCAATATTTGCGAGTCCTCATGAAGAAATCATGGAAGTTGGCCAGGAGCATGCCATGAATGATATTGAAAAGCATATTCTTCATGATGCCAGCGACTTCTTCATCATTTGAGTCATGGCCTTTGATAGGACTCATTGTCTTCGTCAGAATCCGATAGACAGCCGAGGCACATACAATAATTCCTTGACAAGGAATTTGGTTCTTAGGGCCTGCCACGGCTTCAAAGGCTTCATCGGCACTTGCATATAGTGATTTGGCTTCGGGTTCGTTGTAGATACTTGAGCACCATCAAGGGAGGGCTGAGTGGTAGGGCGAAGCAATTCAGATTCTTTGGTGCCTTGTAGTGAGTATTTTCAGACATCGATCTAACACCCATGAGTTCACGTCTTGAGCGTCTCTGTGATGTGCAGCGTTGCATAGAATTGAAGAATGAGTTCTTCATTTCAATCACAGATGCTAGTGCAGAAATTGAAGTCTGCGTCGTGAAGAACAACGAGGACTGGCTCGAAGCTGGCGGAGACTCCATGTCCACATGAGGAATATGTGCATGATCGAAGACTTTGTCTTTGTTGAAAACCTTGAGGAATAGCTTGGCTGGTAGTCCAGAAATGCCTCTTCCTTATCTTGACGCGAATCATATGGATTATGTCGATGAAGAATACGTGCTCATGAAGAAATCTTCACCTTGAACTTTTGCTTTCTTTGAGAAGGATTCTTTGGCTTTGGCGGTGGAGTGTCGGTGAGTTGCATCACCACCTCTGGAATCGCAATCTCGGGTTCTTGAGTGAGAATTTCTTGTTCCTCTCTGAGTGCGATCTGCGGATCAGCGATGCGAGTTCATCGGCGCTAGTGGCTGGAATTTCTTCATGGACAGATGAAGTGGGATGAGTTTCTTGAGCCCATTTGAGCTGTTGGGCGGGGTGAGGAATCTGTTGAATTGGGGTGAAGAGTGGAGAATTTGGATGCTGACTTTCCCAAAGTCATCGTTCATCACTGGCGTTATGCTTCCAATATCCACATCTTCTTCAATTTCCTCAACACGGGCCTCTTGGCTGTGAACTGAGGCATAGGCGAGGAAATGATTGGGGTTGAAGGATTGCTTCCACTTCAATTTCTTCATCAATCTGCTTTCTGACGAAGCGGCGAGAATGATCTTCTTCATCGAGATCCTTGGGATCTCATAATCTTAACCAAAAGGAACAAGGTCCTTTGATGGAATTGAGAATTGGAACAGCATCAATAGGATTTTCAAAGGGCTGGTCATTGGCTTCATTTCTTCGTGGCGAAGAATTTGACACTGGTGATGCTTTCCGTTTCTTCTGCAGCTCGTTCGCAGCCTTGGTCTTCTTCACATCGAGGCGGATGGAAGGCTGGAGTTGGTGTTGGCGAGGAGGGCTGAGGAATCTGGTTGATTTTCCTCGGTATGGCCTGATCTGATTACTACTGACTTTCAGTTTCTTGAGCGCAACACTAGTGGATGCCACAGCAATTTCTTGGTGGCTGGAATGGGATCATCATCCTGGAACTAGCATTGTCTTGACCTTTGAACTTCATCGGCGGTCTGGCATGTTCTTCGATCTGCTGGTGAGGCTCGGCTGAGGAATTTCATGTTGCGTTGGGGCAGCAACATTGGTGAACTTCTTCGTCGGGTTGGCCGAATCGACTTTGTCTCCTTGCCAATCAGCATAATAGGAGTTAAATTTGTCTTTGAGGGCTTTGATGTCAGCCTGCATCTTGATAAGTTCTTCAGTTGTCATCTTGACAACGTTTTTCTTCAACAGTTTCTCCTTTTTGTACTGCGATTTCTTGATCTCTCTGGCGTATCAAATTTCCATTTCTCCTCTTGGATGAAATGAGTCAACATGTGACTTTGGCGGTGTCAACTTGAAGTCGAGCATCTGAGTGTTTGGGTCCTTGTGCAGGAGATCAATGTAGTCTAGGATGGCTCTTGGATCCAACAGCGATGTGCAGGTGTGCCTTTGGCTCTATGACCCTTTCTTGGTGGTCTCGATGATTTCCGTAAGTTCATCATCATCAGGCCTCATCATCTTCAATTGGCTCTTGGGCGACCTGTTTCTTCTTCAGGACTTGGCGAGGACCTCGTCAGTGTGGCCTTATGTCGATTGTACTAGAGTGAGGGTACCCCTAGCACCCGAACTTCGTGCAGAGCGAGTTACAGCACCAGCAGCGGAGCTGGCTGGTGACCATCAAGATCTTCATGGGTCCTTTGGAGCCATTCAAGAACAAAGTAATCAAGGCCCGGCAGAGGAGCTTGCCGGAAGACCCTCAAGGCACGAAGAAACAAGGCCCGGCAAGAGGAGCTTGCGGAAAGGCTCAGTGGCGCCGAAACTCCCAAAGCAGCGACAAGGGTTACTGCTGCGGCAAAGGCGCTTGCAGCTGCGAGCAACCTCTCTTCATCTCCGCTCCAGCTCATCCGTAGCGATATCGCCGCAGGGCTTTCCGAGCAGCGTGTCGATGGGCTGTGCAGCCAGCGAGGAGCAGCGATAGCGGTGCGACAAGCTACCATCGTGGCAAGCGGAGGCCGCTTGGCGGTCCTGTTACAGCTGTTCGGTGGTAGAGGCGGGCATTAATGACTCTTGTCCCTTGCCGTTAGAGTTAGGTATAGATCACTGTACACTGTACAAGTTGGTATACCAACCACTGTTTTTACATTCGTACCCTCATACATGTTGCCACCTGTGGTGACCCCTTGTGCCTATAAAGGAGGCCCAAGTGCAGCGTGGAGGGGTTCGGTTGGCTGGTTCGATTCAGCTCCGGTTCAGTTCATCCTACTCCTTTGGAGACCTCGTTTAGGCTAGGTTACGTAGCTCCATTGCTCCCTAGCAAGAACACAATATAATCAACCAAGCAGCAGTAGGAGTGTTATATCTCCGGAGAGCTCGAAGCTGGAGTAAATCTGCTCGTGTGCATCGCCCGATCCGCTCTTCGTGCATCCTCCGCCCCCCCCTCCGAACCACAAGGGACCAAGGTCCATAGGTGTTCGTGGGACACGACCAACTTCCCGACATCTTTGGCGCGCCGGTAGGGCGTCGAGGTTGTGTGAACCTGATCCGGCGTTCACCACGAGCAACAATCTTCATCATCATCTCAGCATGCCGAAGAAGAAGACTTGGTGGCGGCAAGGCCGTCCGCGTCCAACCCACCACCACGGAAGCGGGCGAGTGGTGGGAGGACTTAGCGGAGAAGCAGCGCCCGGCGAGGGAGTCCAGCGGCGTCGCCGGAGTTCAAGGACAAAGCGGGCGCCAAGCTTGGCGTCGAATCCGCCGCGTCCTTCTCAAGAGGCAGCGGGAAAGACATCGTCATGGTGCTGCGCAACACCATCGTTCGATAGATCAAGGCCAAGCTGGAGGATCCGAGGCCCTCGAGACCGCATGCGCCCGGCATGCGGTACCGGCGAGTCACGGTCAGCTGGGGGCGGGGCTGCTCCTCTAACCGTTAGGAGTCGAGCACGATCCCGTTCTTACTTCATATGCCATTTCCACCCACCACTCCGGCGAAGCCTTGGCAAAGCTCAGCTACTTCTAGACTACCCTCAACGGCCGACAAAATCGGCGAATGAAGGCCACCATCGAGCCTCGCCGGCTTTGCCAGCGGTGGCGTCGCGGCAACTAACCGCCTCGCAGCGGCAATGGCGACAAAGGCGCGAGCGATGGCGGCGAGACTTCGAAGTGCAGCCACCGTCCACTCCCCTCGAAGGCCAAGATCGCCGACTCGCCGGATCCACCTCGGCAGCGACTCCTGGCGTCGTCGCATCCAGCGAGCTCGTCGCGACCAGCGCCAAGTTCTCCGAAGCGGCAAGAAGAAGCGCTCGAACCGCCAGGCGCCCGAAGAAAGCGGCGTCAATCGACAGCAGCGGGGCCCGCTGTTGACATGCATGCGCCCGAAGGAACGGGTGACTTGCGTCTGCAGATAGGTTGCCCTGCGTTCACCCGTGAGCTGCGGCAAGTCCGTGGCCCGATGAAAAAACTTCAAACCAGATGTGCGAGAAAAGTATGATGGCGGGGCGCACCCATCGGAGTTCCTCAGCATCTACACCATCGCGGTGCAGGCTGCGGGGGGACGAGACGATAAGATCCTCACCAACTACTTCCCTCTGGTGCTCAAGCCAAACGTCAGGTCTTGGCTCATGCACTTGCCGGACAGCTCTATTTCCTCTTGGGCGGATTTGTGCCACCAGTTTGTCGGCGCCTTCACAGGCGGCCACAAACCTCATGGCCAAGAGAGTGACCTTCACCTGCTCGCCCAGAAGGAAGGAGAGTCCCTGCGCAAGTTTATCCAGAGATTCAGTCGTGTGCACTACAACATCCCAGACGTCCACCCTGCCGCGGTGATCAGCGCATTTCACCAAAACGTGCGGAACCGTAGGATGAGGGAGGAGATGGCGATGTGTAAAGTAAAAACGTCGTGAACTCATACAGGTGACAAGTGTGCCTGTTGAGGAGGGAAGACTCGAGGAGAGAATGTGGGAGCAGAATCGGCGGTGAGAGACCTCCCGGCAAGGAAGGCGGCGGCGGAACAACGAAGAAAGAAGAACAAGGAAGTACTAGTTGTCGAGCAGTCCGGCAATGGAGGTGGCGCCGGCAAGGCTAAGGCAAGTGGCTCCGGCAAGGAGGTTGCCACTGACACAGACCGTCAAGCTGTGGCGGCTGCCGACAAGCAGGACAGCTCAACAAGCGATAATCAAGATTCACGCACAAGGGCCACGACCTCGAGCTGCAAGAAAGTCGAGCAGCTTGTTGAGCTAGAAAAGCGGGAATCTGACGGCAAGACAAGGAGAAGGCCAGGAAGGTGCTGGTGCTGACAAGTAAGAAGAGACCGGTCGGGAGGGGCGCGGCAAGGCCAAGCGGCAAGCAGAGCCAGACCTCCAGCGGCGCGACAAGGAAGAAGGCGAAGATGAAGATGGCGAAGACATGGAAGGCGATGAAGCTGCGAGCAAGAGTTTGAAGCAGCGGAGGTCCTTTGCGTTGGCGGTGGCGCTTCTCTGCATACCTTGCGCCAACTCAAGCAATGGATCGTGAGGTTAATGCGTGAACCATCCATAGAGTCGCGCAAACCTCACGAAGTGGTCCGATGCGCCCATCATCTTTGACATTGAGGATCACCTGATCGCATCACTGCGGTCGGTGCTTGCCGATGTTGGTATCACCAACTATCCATAACCTCAAGGTCACAAAGATGTTGGTTGGCAATGAGGCGGCTGAACCTGATCTCCTCTGCGGTTGCTTGAAACTTCAAATCCTGACAATGAGCTCGAAGAGCGGCACATTCAAGAATCAACCGAGGAAGGAGCAAGCGAAAGGGAAGATCACATTGCGGTAACATTTGGCGGTGAGCTGAATTTTAGGACTGAGAAGGTCACATTCGGCGTTGCTGATTTCTCATTGCCCTACAATGGCATACTTGGCGTCGCGCTTGCCAAGTTCATGGCAGCCTCTCATTCGCCTACAATTTACTCAAGATGCCCGGCCGATAAAGCGTCATTTCTGTCCATGGCGACAAGAAGGATCGCTTATCTGCGCCGACAAGATTACGGGATGCAGCAGCGCGACGGATAGCAAACCACTTGCGCTGAAGCCCGAAGAAGAAGACCACTTTGTCGGCAAGAACTCGATGCCCACTCCGGCAAGCGCACCTCTTGGTGCTGCGCTACCGTCGAGATCGCCGCCGAGCTCCACGGCAAGTGCAAGAAGAAGATGGTAGCTCCGCCGAAGACCAGAAGGTGCCGCCAAGGAGGGCGGCACTGGTGGTACTTTCACCATCGGTGCCACGCTTGACCCTAAATAGGAAGGCCAGCTCGTTGCTTTCCTGCGGCGAATGTCGATGTGTTTGCATGGCAACCATCGACATCCCGGCGTTCGAAAGTAATTGAGCACCACCTAGCTGTCTGTCCTCATCGCGGCCCGTCAAGCAAAGAGTTAGAAGCAGACGGTGGGCGCCAAGAATTTATAGCGAAGAGATCAAAAGTTGGAAGCAGCGGGCCTTGTTGAGAGTGCTCCATCCCACATGGTTGGCCAATCCGGTAGTTGTCGAAGGCAAGCGGAAATGGAGACTACTGTATTGACTTCTGGATGTTAATAAAGCTTGTCCCAAGACCCATTTCCTTGCGGCGTATAGACCAGATTGTTGACTCCCGATCGGATGTGATTTGCTTTCATTTCTTGGCGCATATTCGAGGATATCATCGGATCTTACATGGCAGAAGAAGATGAAGAAAACCGCATTCATTACACCATGTGGCACATCTTGTTTCATACGGATGCCCTTCGGTTTGAAGAATGCTGGTTCAACGTTTGCTAGAGTAGTCCATGAAGCCTTTGAACCTCAAATACGAAATGTAGAGGCTTACATGGATGACATAGTGGTCAGAAACAAGTACAAAGCAACTCTGATTCAAGACTTAGATGAAACTTTTGCAAATCTGCGCAAGATCAATCTCAAGCTCAACCCCGAGAAGTGCGTGTTTGGAGTTCCCTCCGGCAAGCTTCTCGGATTCTTTATGTCTCGGAGAATTGAAGCCAATCCAGACAAGATCAAGGCCATTGAGCAGATTGAAGCACCAAAAGCGTCAAGGATGTAAGAAGGCTTGCGGTTCGCGTGGCTGCTCTTAGCAGGTTTATCTCTAAGTCTGACCCGGCGGCATACTGCCATTTTCAAAATTTTGAAAAAGGCAGGTCAATGAAATGGACTCGGCGGAGGCTGCGCTGCAAGACTTGAAGAGTACCTGTCCTCCGCTCAATACTTATCGCACCTAAGCCACAAGAGAAGTTGCTGCTGTACATAGTAGCAACCAATCAAGTGGTTAGTCTTGGCGTTAATAGCGGAGAGGGAGGCGGATGATGAGCCCGACAGCGAGGCAGGCGCATCCAGCGACAAGCGAGGGCCGCCGTCAAGCTCTGGTCCGACAAGGACGGATCTGCGCGAGTTGCGACAAGATACAAAAAGGATGGTGCAGCGCCCTGTCTACTGTCAGTTCCCTTTTACGGGGAGCTAGGTCAAGGTATTCGGTGTGCGAAGTTGCTTTTCGGCCTCCTCATGGCCTCGAAAGCTGCGCCATTACTTCAAGCACATGAGATAACAGTTGTCACTCGCTTTCCGTTGAGGATATTGCAAAATCCGAAGCAGCGAGGCGGATTGTCAGTGGGCGCTGGAACTGTCAAGCTTTGGCCTCAAGTTTGAAAGCACTTCAACTATCAAAGCGAGCATTGGCAGAGTTTATAGCAGAATGGGCGTAGCATAAGATGAAGAAATACGAGCGAGCATCCCGCCAAGAAGCAAGTAAAGAGTGGCTGATGTACTTTGATGGTGCCTTCTCGCTGCAAAGGCGCCCGGTGCGGCGTGCTGCTTATCGCACCCACGGAGAGCACCTCAAGTACATAGTCAAATGCATTTTCCCAAGGAGCAAGCGACAAACAATCTGCCAGAGTATGAAGGTTTGCTTGCGGTCTTAGAATGCAGTGGACCTTGGGATCAAAAGCTTATCGTCGGGGGTGACTCGCGGCTTGTCGTCCACCAAGTGAACAAAGATTACGAGTCCGTGGATGGAAGCATCGTTGATGAAGTGAAAACTAGAAGAACACTTTGAAGGCACGCAAATGGAACCGTTCTAAGAGCTCGAATGATATAGCTGATGGCCTCTCAAAATGTGTCGCATAAGTTACTTGTGGAACCAGGAATTTTTGTGCTCAAAGTGACCCAACCAACGTAACACCATCAAGGACAGAGCAAGAAGAAAATTGGTTTCCAGCGACTACTTTCGGCGAGTTCCACGGAGCCGCCGCCAAGAAGGTCCCTAAAATCAACACAAATATCCTTCGAGGCGATCTGCTCCGACAAACCCTGTTTTGTTTCGTTGAAGCGAGCGCTCCCGACAAGCCTTGCTCCGGCAAGCTTGCGGAGGATCATCAACTCGGTGGAACCGCAGGTTCTTGCCGTGAAACTAATGTTCCCGCGATGGTAGATGTGCCTTTAGTCCTTGTTGTCGAGCATAGCTCCAACATGGCGCAACAAATCGTCCATTTCCTTGAACGGAGAACTTCGAAGAACAAGAAGAAAGCGGAAAGAGTAGCCCGGCATTCAAGTATGTACCAATTTGTTGACAACATCCTACTCTGAAGAAGACTCAGCGGGTGAAATTGAAGTGTATTTGCGGGAAGATGGACGAAGCTGTTGGCGAGAGATACATGGAGGCATATGTGGTCACCACATTGGTGCAAAACACTTAAGCAAAGCTTTCCGGCAAGGTTTCTTACGGCGAAAGCCCTCCGGGATGCAAGCTGCACAAGTAACCAAGTGTGAAGCGTGCGGTTCCATTCAAAGCAGATACACCAGCCAGCTCAAGCTCTCGGGCGATCCCTTTATCCTGGCCCTTTTTGATGCAGGGGCTCGACATCCTCGGCCCCTTCCTCGGCTGTCGGGGCTTTGAGTACTTATGCGTCGCAATCGACAAGTTCACAAAGTGGCGGAAGTGGAAGCGATGAGGAAGGTGACAACACGATCGGCGATCAAGTTCTTGGTCAATTGTTTGCCGTTTTGGGATACCTAATCGGATCATCACCGACAATGGCACACAATTCACGAGTCGCACCTTCATGCAATCGTCCTAGATCTTGGCGCCAAAATCTGCTTTGCATCTGTTGCTCACCGAGAAGCAGCGGTCAAGCGAGAGAGGCAAATTCTGAAGTCTGCGAGGACTCAAGACGAGAACTTTTGACAGACTACACAAGTCGGAAAAAAGCTGGATTGAGGAGCTGCCGATGGTTCTTTGGTCGATCGGGGCGACACCGTCGAGCCAGCGGCGGACACCTTTGCTCTAGTCTATGGGCGAAGCGGTTCTCCCCGGAACTTCGTATCGGGTCACCTCGGTACTCGCTTATGATGAGCTTGAGAAAGAGCAGATGCGACAAGATGCCGCTGCTCCTCGAGAAAGATAGTCTTCGAGCTCTTTGTACAAGCTGCTTGTTACCCGACAAGCTTTGCGCCGCTACCATAACCCATAAAGTTAATGCCGAAGCTTGAGGCGACCTTGTTCTTGGCGCGTTCAATCCGCCAAGAATTCCAACAAGTTGGCCTTGAAATGGGAAGGCCCCTATCGGGTGAAGCGAGTCACTAGGCCAGCGATGTCGCCTTGAGACCGAAGATGGCATTCGGTGAGCAACTCACGGAATATAGAGCATCTTAATAAGTTTTACCCATAAAGCGCGATTCTTGGGACCCTTTAAGCAACCACCCTTTACTACAAAGTCTTGCCGCTGTTGCATGTAATCCTTTGTACAAAGTCGAGCGTGAACCCGTGCATCGATAAAGCCTATGTGTTGCGCACAACTTGTCAATACATGCTTTCATAATCTTATATGCATGTGTTATCTAACATTTGTGCAGCATCCACACCAGTGGCGATAACGAGCCACTAGGCTCCATAACTTTATTTTCTCTTCTTTCTTCTCAAACAAGAGGAAGGTTCATCCACCCACAAGTTAACGGGGGAAGGAGAAGGTAATGGTGTAGGCCACCAAGCGTCGCTCGAGGAACTATTGCCTTGCGAGAAGTGAATAGCGAGAGAAGCTAAGTTGCTAAGTTTAAGCAACCAGTTTTTAAATTTTAAGTTATCTTCCTCGAGCGATAGTACTTTGTATGGAAAAACATGCGGCGGAGGAACCAACTCGCGACTAGCTGCGCCCTTACTTTGTTTGAGCCGCTCAACAACTTAAGTGTGCTGCAACTAGTTGCGACAAGGTTAACAATCGGAGGCAACATCGCCGACCAGGCTCTTGAAGTTCCTTTTCGGCGCTTCATGACAAAAGGTGTTCGCGCAACAAGTTCCCCTAAGCGTGGGGCACAAACATACAAGGGAAGGAGTCAAGTAAAGGAAATAACATTGCATTCGATTGCCTAAGATAGAGTATAATACATAAATAACATGCATGATCTAATAAATTTTTCGCCTAAACATGATCTACAGCGACAAGAAAGATAAACTTAGCGGCCTAGTCCATCACGAGTCGCCATCGAACCTCTTGACTCTGCTCACCACTGTCACAATGGAGTGCGACAAGGAGCCTTGGCGCTTCAACGTCGTGAGATGGAAGCGGGGACTTGAGAACTTTGGTGAAATCGGCGCTTTGGGTTGCGGAAGGCCACTTTCATCGGCACCTTGCAGAAACCCGAGCGCCAAACTTGTGGCGACTCCTCTGCTGGTTGCTTTGGGATCTCCTCCGGGCAGCTGGGAACCCGTCAACCGCCCTTGAAGAATAAAGGTGAGCTTGCGCTGGGTTGGAGGTTCTCGTCGATGGAGTACCCAAGATCCACCATCCCCAGCTCCATCGACTCATTATGGATGCGGCGGTGGTGTCCACAAGACCATACATCGATGCATTATGCTATCTACGAGATCATGCAGGCGGTCAGCGGCATTCGCCAACAGCTCCTCATTGGCTTTAATCTTCTCCAGAGGCCCGTTTCCGCTCCTTGGCGCCGTTCGGCGTCTCTGTCGAGGTGGTCGGTTTTAGCTCGAGATCCGCCTTGGAGTCCTTGGCGGCATCGAGCTCTTTGATCTTCGGTGAAAGCGACCTTGCAACTTCGCCGAGTGTAGGCGTCCTTCTCGGCGCTTCGCGCTTCAACGGCGACCTCCTGGCGCTCTTACGGAAGGTGGACTCCAGCTGAGCCACCCTCGTCTCCAATTCCTTCTTGGCGGCCTCGGCAGCAGCAGCATCTTTGCCTCCTGAAGTAGCCCGCCAATCGATTCTTTCGCGCCGGCGAATCTTCCTCATAGCTGTCGAGGTTGATCTTCCGCTGCGCCAGCTCACCTTCTTCTTGCGGAGAGCTTCGCCGGCAAGCCTCTGCTGCTCCTCGACCTCGGCCTTCTCCAAGATGAAGGTAAATGCGCTCCTCAACAAGCTGCTCCAGCGCCTCTGCTATATCCGGAGAGTTTCTTTGTTGGCGGCCGGAGCTCTTCAGCATTTCTCCCAAGTCAGCTCCGCCCTCGCGACAAGCGCCTCCACAGACTCGGCTTGGCTTGTCGAGGGCAGTGGCGACAACAACCTCTTCTTGCTCCTCCTCCTCGGGCTCACCGCTGCTGCTGCTGGGGCGTGGACCAGCGGCAGCCCGGCGGAGCAAGCAGTTCAGCGTCGAAGGTCTCCCCCTTGGCGGAGCCTGAGCTTGATGCCCATGGGAGCTTGATAAAGACACCCTCGCCCGGCCTTGAGATAGGGCCGGGCTGGGGCTCTTGGTCACAGTGCGGCGCCGGTGGCGGGAGGATCGGCGGTCGGTGCAGGCGCTGGCGCTCCTGCAGCCTCGGGGCCGTCGGTCGTCGCCGGATCCTCCCGACCTCTGCGCCCGGCAACCTTGGCCGACCTCCTCGCCGGTGGACCCGCCCGGCGCCGACCTCCTCCTCCATGTTGGCGGTGTCGACATTGTTGCCTTGGCGTCCTCTCGCCCGGCAGCCTCGATCTCCATCGGATCTCCGGCGGATGGATCGATGGTCGAAAAAAAAAGAACAAGTCAAGCAAATGTTGAAAAAGAAGAACAGAAGAAAGAACCCAAGGGAAATTCTCAAACAAAGAAGATTACTGCGGTAGGTGTCTGTTGCGCGGTCTCCCACCACGGAGGTTGTCGGCGCTGCCCCTTGCGGAGAAGATCCCCTTGTCGGGAGGCCTCCCTTGCGGAGCGCTCCTTGGCGGAGATTTCTCCCTTAGTAGGCGTGGTTAAAGCAAGCGGAACTTGAGGTGACCTCAAGAGGCCTCGATGGGCGGAACCTCGGGGCGGCCTCCGGGACCTCTGATGAGGCTGCTCTGCTCCTACATAATTCAACAAACCAGATATCGGTGTGGAGGAGCACCCAAGCACACTAACCATGAGAAATAAACCAAACACTTCTGCTGGGGGCTGTCTTTGAGGGCACCTCTGATTGATGGGTTGCGGATCCGGCAAGGGAGTCCCAGACGTGCCCCCTATCGCCCTACAGGGGGATCATCGGGGAGCGACAACCACGGAGTCTTGGCCCTCTTGGCGCCCTCTGAGCTAGCGTCTGAAGAAGAAGGAGAAGGTTGAGTGAAGCAGTCGGATATAAAATAAAAGCAATAAATTGGAGGATTACAAGTAGCGGCGACAAGATCTTACTCTTCCTCTTCTTCCTCGGGCTGAGGCGGAGAGATCAAGTCTGCTCGGTAGCTGACAGGTGGAGGAGAAGATTCCCTCGGGCGCTTGGCGGGTGCGAGGGCGCGACTCGAAGACCCGCTCCGTCGCCATGGCGGCGTGGCGCTCCTGGCTTAGCAGTGCTTGCGGTGGGCGTAGCGTCCCGAGCGGCAGGCAGCTGTTGGCCTGCGTGCGCCCGCTACCTCTCGGTTTTGCGAGCGTCTCCTCGGCGGGGCGCGGGCTCCTCGGCAAGAGCTGCCCAGCGGAGGCGCCCGGCAGGCTTCGCTCGGCTCATTGTCGGGCTCGGCCTGCTCCTCCTCATCAGCAAACTCTTCTCGGTCGGCAAGGCTTGCACGCCTCGGCTATCTCTGCCTCCTCGGCAGTGAACCCAAACACGCCCGGCGGCAGCAGCCTGCCGCCTCCTCCAACCTTGTAGCGTCGCGCCATCTCACTGCTTTCGGTGGTGTCAGCGGGTGAGCAGCCGCTTTCATCGGCGCGGATTGGCACTTCTTCAAGTCGCCGAAGCTGCTGCCGCGACCTGCGTCGGCGGGCTCTGCCAAGTTAGAGCGATTCCATGGGAATCGCTGGCAACATCATCGCGGATCGCGGTCAAGCGGCGAGTTGTTGCACAAGGGCACGACTCCCTCGGCAACATGAACCACTGGGGTGATCGCATCGAGGCTTGAACAGCTCCGCATCATGCCATCCAGCTCCAAGGCGGTAAATTCCAGTTCGAGACCGAGGCGCAGCCTCGCAGTATCCGCCGCGTTACGGAACTCCCAAAGCAGGCCTCCCCTCTCCTGCAAAGGCAAGCGCATAGCCAATGGCGAAGAAGTCCGCCAAGCTGCTCCTCGGTCAGCCCGGCATATACGAGGCATAAGATCCTAATCACGGCAATCTTCAACTTGGCGTCCTCGGCGCCAAGTTGCTCGATCGTACCGCACACTATGGGGTTTCGTAAGGGCAGTAAAGGCTGTGGCTCCTCCTCTAGATCCAACACCGATCAGCTCTCCCTCCTCCCACTTGCTGCTGCAACTCTCCGTCGAGATCGCTTCCTTCTTGCCGATCCTAGAGGTCCATACAATTCCTCTGACAGCGGCTCTCCTCTCTCGTGGGGTGTGAAGTAATGGCGGAAGAGTCACGACATTTAGGTGAACCCGACAAAGTTCTCGCCAGAGGTGTGCTGGCAGCCATGGTGAGGGCGGTGTTGGGGAGAAGTCAGAGGAGGAGGCCATATGTGTTCATGACATCACGAAGAATTGAGAAAAGGTGAGCCGAGCCCTTGATGGAAAAAGCGAAAAAGGGTACCTGATGGAAACCTTATCGAGCGTGGCGGAGATCACCCTACGTCTTTGAGTCATGTCGCCGTCGACGAAAAAAGATAGTACACCTCCGCAGCTCCTTCATCAAGCAGGGGATCGAAGAGGGCCCGCTCCTTCCATGGCCATGACGGCTGCGCCTCGGCAATTCCTCCTTTTCCTTGTCGGCCTTGAGCCATGGGGAGAGGTGGTGGAGGAAGTCGGCGGCGTTAGTGGCACCCGGTGGGCGGGCGTCGCTCTCTTTGGGCTCGAAAGAAGAAGCGGCGGTGGTTTCGATGTGGCAGCAATAGCAAGTGGGCGCTTCTGCCCTGTACCCCCTAACTTATAAAGAGGAGAGAGGCGGGTGTTCGATTTTCCATTAAAGAAAGCCCGATCTCCCCCGCGCCACGTCCGGTGCGTGGCGTTAAGTGGGGCGTGGTAGAGTCGAAGCGAGTAATGGCGTAATCCGGACTGCGCGTGCCCGTGCCTTTTTTGGGCCTGGCCCATGAGCTTGGCGCCGTGTGTGGCCCAGGCGAGGGCTCTGTCGGTGTACTAGGTAGAGGTACCCCTAGCACCCGAACTTCGTGCAGGCGATTCTGACACCAGCAGCGAGGGCTGGCACTTGTGACCATCAAGATCTTCGCGGCTCCTTTGGAGCCATTCAAGAACAAAGTAATCAAAGGCCCGGCAAGAGGAGCTTGCGGGAGAGACCCTCAAGGCACGAAGAAACAAAGGCCCGGCAAGAGGGCTTCTTGGGGAAGGCTGGTAGCGCGCCGAGCTCCCAAAAGCGCGACAAAGGGTTACTGCGGCGGCAAAGCGCTTGCGCGCGAACAACTCTCTTCATCTACTGCTCCAGCTCATCCGTAGCGATGTGCGCGGGGCTTTCCGAGCAGCGTGTCGATGGGCTGTGCTGCAGCCGAGGAAACAGCGATAAGCGGCGACAAGCTACCATCATGGCAAGCGGAGCGCGCTTGGCGGTCCTGTTACCTTTGTTCGAGCGGCTGAGGCGGGCATTAATGACTCTTGTCCGTTGCGTCGAGTTAGAGTATAGATCACTTGTACCTGTACAAGTTGGTATACCAACCACTTTGTTTTACATTAGTACCCTCGCATGTTGCCACCTGTGGTGACCCCTTGTGCCTATAAAGGAGGCCCAAGTGCAGCGTAGAGGGGTTCGGTTCGGCTGGTTCGATTCAGCTCCGGTTCAGTTCATCCTACTCACTTTGGAGACCTCGTTTAGGCTGAGTTTTGTAGCTCCCATTGCTCCTAGCAAGAACACAATATAATCAACCAAGCAGCAGTAAGTGTTATCTCTCCGGAGAACTCGAAGCTGGGTAAATCTGCTTCGTGTGCAT
>JAHIAM010005919.1:0-80595 GCA_021605205.1 Aegilops longissima
CTAGTCAAGTAGAGGCATACTAGTGACACTCTGTTTGTCTATATATTCACACATGTATTATGTTTCCGGTTAATACAATTCTAGCATGAATAATAAACATTTATCATGATATAAGGAAATAAATAATAACTTTATTATTGCCTCTAGGGCATATTTCCTTCATGTGATGTCTGCAGAAGAGTGAAAGCAGAACACCAAAGACCAGCTGGTCTCCTTCAACCTCTTGCTATTCCAGAATGGAAGTTTGATCATATTGAGATGGACTTCATGACTGGATTTCCAAAGTCCAAGCGTGGAAATGATGCTATCTTCGTTGTCATTGACAAGCTTACTAAAGTGGCTCATTTTCTTCCTCTCAAAGAATCCATCACAGCAGCTCGGTTGGCGAGCTATACACCTCGAGATTGTCTCCTTGCGGCATTCCACAAGTGATCTCTTGAGACCGTGGCAGCATCTTTACCTCCAAGTTTTGGGATTCTTTTGAAGGCCATGGGAACCAACATTCGTTTCAGCACAGCTTTCCATCCTCAAACAAGTGGCCAAGTTGGCGAGTAAATCAAATCCTTGAAGATATGCTCGGGGCTTGTGTCATTTCCTTGGTATGAAGTGGGAAGATTGTCTTCCATATGCCGAGTTATCCTACAACAACAGCTTCCAAGCGAGTTGGGCAAGGCCCCATTCGAAATTCTCTATGGCGAAAGTGCGTACTCCTCTCAATTGGTGCAGGGCGGTGAGCGCCAACTTCTTGGCAGCGACTTGATCGCGAAGCGGAAGAAATGTGCCAAGTCATTCGTGAGAATCTCAAAGCAGCATAATCGCGCGGAAAACTATTATGATGATAAGCACCGTGATGTGGCTTTTGAAATCGGAGACCATGTCTACCTCCGCGTCTCTCAATGAAAGGCACTCGTAAACCCGGTATCAAAGGAAGCTTGCACCTAGATCGTGGGTCCTTTCAAGATCATTGGCAAAGAGCGATCTAGCCTATCAACGAGCTTCCATCCAACTTTGCAAGCGTGCGATGTGTTTCACGTGTCACAACTTCGCAAGTGCTTCAAGACTCTGACGCACTATCAACTTCGAAGAGATTGACCTTCAAGAAGATATCTCTTATCATGAGCACCCGTTGCTATTCTTGAAGAAACCGAGCGCAAGACTCGCAACAAGTCAATCAAATTCCTGAAAGTGAAGTGGTCACACCATTCCGACCGAGAAGCCACACAGGAGCGCGAGGATCACCTCCGTTCGAATATCCGGAGTTCTTTCGGTCCTAGATCTCGGGGCGAGATCCTCTTGTAGTGGTGGAGTGTTGTAACACCCGAAGTAACTTTCCATATTTGTAACTCAACTCTTGCCATTTTCGGCATTGATATATGATATTCCCTCCGTGGTTGGGTTTTCTTCATTTTGCATTTTGTCCATGTCATGCATTTTATCATGTCATCATGTGCATCGCATTTGCATACGTGTTAGTCTCATGATTCGAGCATTTTTCCCGTTGTCCGTTTTGCAATCCGGCACTCCTATCTCCCGGCGGTCCCTTTTACGTTTTTCCGTGTGCGGGTATTAAACCTTCTCGAAATGGACCGAGGTTTGTCTAGTGGCCTTGGTATACCACCGTAGACCACCGGTCAAGTTTGGTCATTTGGAGCTCGTTTGGTACTCCAGCGGTTAACCGCACTCTCGCAAAGGCCTCTTTTAAGTTGCAGCCAACACCCCTTCAAAACAGCCCAATAACCCATGTAAGTCACTTCCATGCTCTCCGTCGTTCGATCACGATCGTGTGGACGAAAACTACACCTCATTTGGACTCTCCTAGCTCCCTCTATGCCTATTTAAACACCTCCCGAAAAATCCGGATCATTCCACCCCAAACCCTAAAATTTGCCCTCGCGCCGCGGACACGTCCGGCGAGCGGACCCGTCCGCCCACCGCCCGGCCAACTGGGCTGCCCGTCAGCCGCTTGGCGCCCCGCCGCACCTTGCGCGGCCCTCCGGGCCGGACCCGCGCGCGCCCGCCCGCATGCCGGCCGCCCGCCGTAGCCCCGCTCCTCCGCCGACCGGTCGCCGGTCCAGCCCCTCGCCGCCACGCCGTCGCGCCTCCCTCCGGCGAACCCGGGCCGCCCGCGCCCACTCGCGCGTCGCCGCCGCATGCAACCCCCGCCGGCGACCTCTCCTCCTCCCGCGGCTGAGCCCGGCCGCCTTCCTCCTCCTCGCCGGGCTCCGGCGAGCTTCGCCTGCCCGCCCGCCCGTCGCCGACCGGATCCCGGCGGATCGATCGGGTCCGAGGAGCCGTTGACTTCTCTTCCCCTCCTATTTTTTTCTCTAAGTTATTTTGCATCTATTGTTATTTTGTTGCATTTTCTCCGTAGTGTATCTTTGCATCTGTAGATCCATTTTGCGCGTATAATATATCAAAATGTTCGTCTCGAAGAGTAGATCATTTCATTCCATTGCATCATTTTCATTTGAGCTCATCTTGATGCCCGAGATGCTGTTAGAAGAGTGCTATGTGATGTTAGTTTCTGTTTCTTAACAGAACTTGCACTTTTGTTATTTTTGCCATGATTAATGTGTGCACCCTATGAATTTGAGTCCTACATGTGTTTTGTAATATGCCATGCCATATTTCCAGGGGTGTATTCCATGTATTTTTGTGATCTATGTGGTGACTAGCACAAGCATGCAAAGTAGGTGTCCTGATGTTGCTGATTTCAGCCGTTTTAGCTGATTTTGATGCCATGTTAACTTGATGATACCGAGAGATCCATGCATATTTTGAGATACTTCAGTAAGGATGTTTTGTAAAACATGTCTTGCTCTATCCATCCATGCCCTTGTTTGCAATTATGGAGTGCCATAGCTTGAGTCAATCGAGCTCTACTTTTGCTATCAAATGTTTCCTGGCAGATTGTTTACATGTTATTCAATTTTGCCTAGGTTGTTGTGGTTGATCCATGTATGCTATGTTATTGTTCTTGCCATTTATGTCTTCTTTGTCATGTCTTCTTGATGTATATATGCTTAGTTTATCATATAAGGCTCTGTAGTGAGTGCATTGAGCTTGTAAACATGCCTACTCGTTATCAGTTTTGACATGTCATGTTGCTGAATCTGTTATGAAACTTTCAATATTGACATGGGTGTTACTATATTTTCTAATCCTTTTGGCTTATGGTCAGTAAGGGACTTTTGTTCTATGCTTTGAGTAGATTCATGCCATGCCATGTTTTGCTATTTTAAGTTCCTGTAGCATGTAGTTTTCTTGCTCTGAACATTGCAACCTGATGCTGTTTTGCCATGTCCAGCCTGATATTTTGTGCACTTTTGTCATGCTTGTTTGAACCTGTTATGATGTGAACTAGCCATAGCTCAGTGCTCATCTTTTGTCGAGCATCTTGTGTAGATCACTGTCATGTACTTTGTTGGTACGTTTGGGTGCAGTAGCTTAATTAATTGTTGCTTGCTAAGTGGCATCATGCTGTTAATGGCAGATTTGTGTCATTCTTGTTTTGCTTGTCATTTCCAAACCGTGCATCCGATTCGGTGATCTTTATATCGATTTCAACGAAATCATCTCATCTTTCAGTGGCATACTTGGTTTGCCAAGTTGATGCATAGTTCATCATTTACCTTCGGGCGCACATAAGCATTGCATATCACATCATGCATATCATGTCATGTTTTGCATCATGTTGATTGTGCATAGCACCGTGATTTATTGTGGTTCCTTTGTTTGTGTTGTTGCTTTGGGTAGAGCCGGGAGACGAGTACGTGAACAAGGAACCTGTTGAGAACGCTTACGAGGATCAAGCTTTCGACAACTCTGAGAACTTTGCAGGCAAGATGACCATACCCTCGAAATCACTTCTATCTTTGCTATGCTAGTTGCTCGCTCTTTTGCTATGCCTATGCTGCGATGCCTACCACTTGCTATATCATGCCACCCATATTGCCATGTCAGCCCCTAACCATCCTTTCCTAGCAAACCGTTGATTGGCTATGTTACCGCTTTGCTCAGCCCTCTTATAGCGTTGCTAGTTGCGGTGAAGCTGAAGTTTGTTCCTTGTTGGAACATGGAGATGTTGTTCCTTGTTGGAACATGTTTACTTGTTGGGGATATCACAATATATATCTGCTATAATTAATACATCTATATATTTGGTAAAGGGTGGAAGGCTCGGCCTTATGCAGTGTTTTGTTCCCTCTTGCCACCCTAGTTTCCGTCATACGGTGTTATGTTCCTTGATTTAGCGTTCCTTACGGTTGGGTGATTTATGGGACCCCTTGACAGTTCGCTTTGAATAAGACTCGTCCAGCAAGGCCCAACATTGGTTTTACCATTTGCCACCTAAGCCTTTTTCCCCGGGTTTCGCGAGCCGAGGGTCATCTTTATTTTAACCCCGGACGGTGCTCCTTGAGTGCTGGCCCGAACCGAAGCCGCTGCATGGGCCACCACGGGAAACTCGAGGCTTGGTTTTACTCGTAGCCTGTCTCATCCGGATGTGCCACGAGAACGAGATATGTGCAGCTCCTATCGGGATTTGTCGGCACAATCGGGTGGCTTTGCTGGTCTTGTTTTATTCTGTCGAAATGTCTTGTAGTCCGGGATTCGAGATTGATCGGGTCTTCGGTAGAAGAATATCCTTCGTTGACCGTGAGAGCTTATAATGGGCTAAGTTGGGACACCCTGCAGGTAATATCTTTCAAAGCCGTGCCATGTTATGAGGCAGATGGGAATTTGTTAATGTCGGTTGTAGAAAACCCAAAGTTGACCTCAAATAAAATACACATCAACGCGTGTGTAACCGTATTGGTCTCTTCTCGCGGAGTCCGGAAGTGAACACGATGTTGGAGTTATGTCGGCGTAAGTAGTTCAGGATCACTTCTTGATCGCTATTAGCTTCACGACCGTGCTTTGCTTCTCTTCTCGCTCTCTTTTGCGATGTAGCCACCATATATGCTAGTAAACTTGCTGCAGCTCCACTTTACTACCCTGTCCTTCCTATAAGCTTAAATAGTCTTGATCTCGCGGGTGTGAGATTGCTGAGTCCCGTGACTCACAGATTCTACCAAAACAGTTGCAGGTGCCGGCGATGCAGTCTTTGGTGGCGCATCCGAGCTCAAGTGGGAGTTCGACGAGGCGTGGTCGTTACTATGTGTCTTTCACGATGATCAGTAGTGGTGCCCAGTTGGGACGATTCGGGATCTGTGTAGCATTTGGGGTATCTTCTTTTATTTTGGTTCCGTAGTCGGACCTTGAGTGTACTTTGAATGATGGATGTTTATTTATGTATTGTGTGAAGTGGCGACTGTAAGCCAACTATGTATCTCTTTCCCTTATTTATTACATGGGTTGTGTGAAGATTACCTCACTTGCGACATTGCTTTCAATGCGGTTATGCCTCTAAGTCGTGCCTCGACACGTGGGAGATATAGCCGCATCGGGGGCGTTACAGCGGGCTTAGCTTAAAGTGCCAGGCCAATCCGGTAAGTCTTTTAATGTTTTCAGGTATCCCCTTTCACCGGTCATGTTTTGAGGATGGATTCTAAGCACTTCTACCCGCTTTGCCAGGCCTGGATCGAGGTGGCGGGGCAGATTAACTGTCCAGCTCCGCTTCTGGGGACAAAATTCCGCCAGCGAAGATGTTGTTTCCGTGCCTTATGGCGTGCCGGAGAAGAAGGTCGGGAAAGCGGCCAAGGGGACCAGGAGTGGCCTTAGCTAGAAAGGAGCTTCGGACGCGATGTCTGAAGACGAGACTCACTCTTCGTCCGTCGAAGACGACGACAAAGAGGAGGAAGAAGAAGATGACTCCCCACCTGAAGCGGGGAGGAAAAAGAGGGCGGCCTCCAAGAACCTGGAGGCAAAGGCGCCCAAAAGGGGAAAAGTCTCCCCCGCGGATAACTCCACGTGGGATGTCGATAGCAGTACAGAGCGGCCTTCCCGGGCCAAGCCTCGAGCTAAATCGTAAGTATCAAGAATCCTTACGCGCGCCCGAACGTCCGTCCTTTCTGCCTTGCAATGTTTAAGTCGTGCTATTGAAGTCCGGCTCGGGACAGCTCTCCGCTATCTTCATCAGAAGGTTCGTTGTACCCAAAGGAGAGGGCCAGCATGTCACCGCCGCTCGCTTACTCCCCCTCGGCCAAAGGTGACGACGAGGAGGCGTCTCGAAGGGCCTCCTTGGACCGGGTGAAGACTCCGGAGATCGTCAGGGCGGCGCCCCAGGATGACTCCCGGAGCGCCGGATACATGGGGCAAGAAGCCCCTACGGAGACGGACGGTGCTGGCCGAGTTCTAGTTGACACTCAGCCGGATTCTATTCGAGATACCTACACAGCTCGGAATCCGACAAGCGACCCTTCTAGAAAGGAGGCGTGCTACGGTGTCCTCCGTCCAACCAGGCGCGGATCATCTCTGGAAGCGCTGCAAGGCGCCTCCATCATGGATGAGCACCGTGCCTATATGGATGCGGTGGTTGAAAAGGTTCGTCCGTCTAAAGCGGGCTGACGAAGCCTATGCTAGCCTTCTAGCAGGCTTTGAGGTGAGCACATGATTGTAAGAAGAATATCACGGCGTAGATAGTAGCCCCGATGCTCTGTTCGTGTCCGGAAAGAAAAGCGAGCAGAGGATCAAAATCAATTTTCGCAGGAGTCTAATGTAAAGTGTCTATGTGAATAAGCGAGGCTTCGTTGCGGGCTGCTCTGCTCAAACTGCAGAGGTCTACGGACTGAAGCGAAGCTGGAAGCGGTCGAGGAAGAGCTAGGCAGCGTGAAGAAGCAGGTGGAGGACAGCGAAGGTATGCAGACAACCTGTTGGAAATATGCCCAAGAGGCAATAATAAAAGGATTATTATTATATTTCCTTTTTCATGATAATTGTCTTTTATTCATGCTATAATTGTATTATCCGGAAATCGTAATACAAGTGTGAATACATAGACCACAACATGTCCCTAGTGAGCCTCTAGTTGACTAGCTCGTTGATCAACCGATAGTCATGGTTTCCTGACTATGGACCTTGGATGTCATTGATAACGGGATCACATCATTAGGAGAATGATGTGATGGACAAGACAATCCTAAGCATAGCACAAGATCGTGTAGTTCGTTTGCTAGAGCTTTTCCAATGTCAAGTATCTTTTCCTTAGACCATGAGATCGTGTAACTCCCGGATACCGTAGGAGTGCTTTGGGTGTACCAAGCGTCACAACAAGCGGGTGACTATAAAGGTATGCTACGGTATCTCCAAAAGTGTCTGTTGGGTTGACACGGATCGAGGATGGGATTTGTCACTCCGTATGACGGAGAGGTATCTCTGGGCCCTTTCGGTTATGCATCATCATAATGAGCTCAAAGTGACCAAGTGTCTGGTCACGGGATCATGCATTCTGATGCGAGTAAAGTGACTTGCCGTAACGAGACTGAGCGAGGTATTGGGATCTGACGATCGAATCTCGGGCAAATAGCGTACCGATTGACAAAGCGAATTGTATATGGGGTTGCTTGAATCCTCGACATCGTGGTTCATCCGATGAGATCATTGAGGAGCATGTGGGAGCCAACATGGGTATCCAGATCCTGTTGTTGGTTATTGACCGGAGAGCCGTCTCGGTCATGTCTATGTGTCTCCCGAACCCGTAGGGTCTACACACTTAAGGTTCGGTGACGCTAGGGTTGCAGAGATATAAGTATGCAGCAAACCAAAAGTTGTTCGGAGTCCCGGATGAGATCCCGGACGTCACGAGGAGTTCTGGAATGGTCCGGAGGTAAAGAATTATATAAGGTAAGTCGAGTTTCGGCCATCGGGAAAGTTTCGGGGTCACGGTATTGTCTGGGACCACCGGAAGGGTCCTGGGTCCACGGGTGGGGCCACCTATCCGGAGGGCCCGTGGGCTAATGTGGGAGGAACCAGCCTGGTGGCTGGTGCGCCCCGGGCCCCCCTCGCGCCTAGGGTTGGGAACCCTAGGGAGGCGCCTCCTTGTCCTTGGGGGCAAGTTTCCCCCTTGGCCGCCGCCCCTAGGAGATCCCATCTCCTAGGGCGGCGCCCCTGGGTCCCTATATAAGAGGGGGAGGGAGGGCCGCGCACCTTACACCGCGCCTCCCTTTCCCTTGCTACACCTCTTCCTCCCGCAGGCAGCTTGGCGAAGCCTGGGATCCTGCTGCATCCACCACCACGCCGTCGTGCTGCTGGATCTTCATCAACCTCTCCTTCCCCTTCTTTGGATGAAGAAGGAGGAGTCCGCTGACCGTGCGTGTGTAGAGAAGCGGAGGTGCCGTCCGTTTAGGCGCTAGGATCTCCGGTGATTTGGATCACGGCAGATCGACTCCCTCAACCCCGTTCTCTTGAGCGCTTCCGCTGCGATCTACAAGGGTATGTAGATGCACCCCTCTCTCTCGTTGCTAGATGAACTCATAGATTGATCTTGGTGAACGTAGAAATTTTTTATTTTATGCAACGTTCCCCAACACAACCTGCGTGTATATTGAAGAGTAAATTGTTCAAGCTGACTAAAGTGTCATGAACTTAATTAGGGGCCACGACCGAGGTGGCGGCCCTCAGAAAGGCATTAGCCAAGCCAGAGGACAAAGCAGCCAAGGAGCACGCCGCGCGCGAGAAGCACGAGGCCCAGGTGGGCGAGGCATAGCAACAGCTCGAGCGCGATCGAGATTTGAGTCCTTGGAATGCGATTGTAAGGCGCAAGAGTCCAAACTGGCGAAGGTCCACCAGAGCGCACAGGATGCACGAGCCGAAGCCCAGAACACCCTCCAGGAGATTCAGGCGGCCAAGGAGATTGCGGCGGGTAAGTCTTTCACCGTGCCAAGCAATTATATAAAGAAACGTTCCTTGTACTTATCCGAATTTGGGTTTTCCAGGGGCGTTTACGGATCTGCCGCGCAGCGTATCAGATGTTGCCGAGTATTATAGAGCCGAAGAAGGGATGTCTACGGAGAAGCTATTCTGGTCCCAATATCTTGGACCCAAACATCTGGTACCCTTCAGCGACCAGCTAAAGCAGTTGCTCGAGCTGCACAGGTCGGCAGAGTTAGCCATGAAGGACCTGATAGTCCAGCTGTGGCATGCCGAGCCTGTACCTAGAAGCTACTTCGGTCTTGTGAAGTGGCTTGTAAGTGCCTGTCCGCGGCTCAAAGCCGTGAAGTGGTCGGTTTGTATTGAAGGTGCGCGTATGGCCTTTGCCCGCGTCAAGACGCATTGGGCAAAGCTGTATGCCAAGAAGCTGATGACCGAGGGAATGCCGAAGGGCAAGGAGCATCGTCGACCCGAGCTCTATTTAGATGGTGTCCTGGAGGGGTCCCGCCTTGTGGCGGAGCAATGTTCGAAGGATGTCATATTCCCATGAGAACATTTGTATTATCCTGTCCTGTAATATGGAACAATGATGTTATGTATTATAATCTTGCGATTTACATTTTACCTCCTGTGCGGCCATTTATGTAATCTGAGGTTTCACCAGTCGTCGGCTTCTGCCCCCATGTAGATAGTACAAGGGTGTTCGGGATAAATCTAAACACTCTTTACTCCACATTCTGGTCCTTAAAGGAGGTGTTTAGCTCAACGAACAAGGCAATCAGACTATGCGGCCTTTGCCGCCCTCACTTAGCCATAGGAGTTTGACAATTAAGAAAGTTGGCGAAGCCCCTGGTATTCGGAAGGCCGAACTAGGGGCGTTGTATACGCCTAATTGGGGGAACCGATTCTTCGCGAGAAGAGGAAAAAATCTCTAACGATTTGGGACCTCTCGAACAGCTGACCAGCTGTCGCCGCATCATAACAGTCAGTTTTCGGCTTTCCCTACTGAGGTGTTCATCCGGAAGAACCGGGACACAATCGTAGTAGTTCTCCATTTACTACCCTAGCCGATATAACGGAACGTAAGGTAGCAAGCACAGGAGCCGGGCAACCCAACTATTGACCAAAGACATGATTCGGAGCCGATGCATATAATGCTATAAGTTCAGGGTACCGAACTATACTGTAAAAGTGTTCGGACTTTTACTGCCGTAATGTGGGGTGTGATGAAGCCCCTGGCGTAATGATACATTGTCGAGACCGGATTTTCCGGATATTAAATTCCAGAAAATGGCCCTTGTGCTCACCAGCCCCAGGATAACTGTTAGCTGATGAGGCACCAACTTGATACAGAAATTCCAAGCAAAATACAAAATATGTAGTACAAGACCATTCTGGCCTGTGAGTACAACAAATGGTTTCTAGTGGTTGATGGCGGAAGCGGTTTGTGGATCATCAGTGGAACTCCATTTCCCACGGGAACAGCTGACCAGGTTAACTCCTATCTTCGCGAGGCTACTATCACTGTTGCTTAGGTTCCGAGATGGTCGGCACGGTCGCTCCTCTCCGTGCAGGGAAAATCTGGCCAAGACAATAGCCAGGGACAAGCCAGTGAGTACTTTGAATGTACTCGCAAACATTATGAACACAGGTATATTATAACAATGATATGCTGAAAAATATCTTATGCTCATGACGTCAGTCACAAAAGATAAATAAAACTCGGATGCATGCAAGCATATTATTTGTGAATATGCAATAACATGGTAGTATTAAAATGATTATGAAATAAATAACAAACGTGCCACAGTCGGGCGTCTTAGCGACACCACATACAGGGCTTACAAAAGAAATGCCACAGTCGGGCGTCTCAGCGACACCGCATAAAGGGCTTTAAAAGAAATGCCACAGTCGGGCGTCTCAGCGACACCACATAAATGGCTTATAAAATGAATACGGTGAATATCCAGGAGGTAGAACTGTCCCAGGGGTACTCATGGATTCAAATAATATAAAGGTGTTAATCCATAATAATAATCATCCATAATAATCATCATCATCATCATCACAACTCACAAGTCATAAACCAAGTTCTGGTTTAACAGTTTCTCCTCCGAAGACCGACACTAAGACCGACACTTGACCCATCCCAGACTGTAATCCTTAACCATGGACACGGCTATTCGAATAAATTTAATCTCTGCAGAGGGTGTACTCTTTACCCACGAGTAACGGATTCCTTTAGTCCATCGGGACTAATTCCGTCTATGGTCTTTTAATTGAAAACACACCGACTTGCACACACCGACTTAACTTACCCGTGTGCCGAATCACCCATGACACTGTTAAGCAAAACTCTAAGTGGGAGGCTGCAACCTCGCGTAGCATGGGATCAAATTTATATTGCGGCGCTCTAAGGGTGGCCTCCTCTCGGTCTCAACCGAAACACCCATGCCCCGGACAAGGTGGCATGCCTACCGCTTCAACCGATATCTTCCACCATGGCCTCTACATGCGGTGTGTGCTAGAAAGAGGTTGACAACTTCTGAACCGTACTCTACTTGTTGTAGAGGCAGTGGTAATCTGGAACAAGCATGGGGTTCTTTGGAACAAGACTCGATCTAGGGTCGACTCAGGAGGTTTAAGTATTCCCTTCACGATTAGTATAACAAATATATTTCATCCAACAGATAGAGTCACCACTCATCATACTCTTCATGCCATGCCGGACATACTCGTCTCGACGAGGAACTAGGGACAAGCTCTGGTTTACCCAAGACAATGACTTTCCATTTTCCTTCCGATGAGGCACGAAAGGCATCGAGGATGGTCATCATCTCCAGCAAGTCCATTTCCAACAGCAAGGAAAAATCTAAATAAGCATGCATGCAAATGATCATACCACCACATAAAATAACGAGTCCCATGCAATGAGGTGGTGTCATGATCGTGTCAAACCATGCATGCAACATATTGTGCCAGGGTTCAGAATGCTTGCCTCCAATGTGTGGTAAGGCAGGGTGCGCTCCAAAACTTTAGAAAGTTTTCTTCTCTCTCTCCAAAGTCCTATTTAAAATAAATTTGAATTAACACACAAATCCAAAACAGCACAAAAGGTTGTTTTGAAAAATTATCAAATAAATCTTAAAATAAACTAGATCAAATTTGAGAGAGGTAGGAAAAAGAATCATTTCATTTGGAGTTGTATTTAAAAAGTTATAGCCAGTCAAAGTCCTGGTCAAAATCTGTTTTTTTAATAAACAGAAGAAGAAAAGCGTTTCGAATATAAGCATATGTCGAAGACGTACTTTGAGAAAGCGCCTTCACTTACTACACGTGGAGGCGGGGCTAGGTCACTGAAAGTGGGCCTGCACAGCCTTGGTCGTTTGACCATCGCCCTCCTCCCTTCCTCTGCCCGGCGAGTGTGGGACTCGGCGATCGCCGCGCCGTAACGACAGGTCCTTGCGGGAGCCGAGGCGGGATGGATCCGCAGATCAAGGATGGTCCTTCCGTGGTTGTAGGGTTGTCGGGGTGGAGGAATCGCCGTCGACAAGCTTGGCGGCCCGTGGTTTCGGGGCGGAGTGAGTTTGTGGTTTTGGTGGCTCTCCGTCGCGGTGGGGTGCAGGTGGCACCGCAAGAAGGAGCGGAGTCGTCTGTTGGCGTTGGATTGGCCGGGAGGCTCTGGTTGTGCGAGCAGAGCTGGGGCGGCGGTGGCGAACTGGCCGGAGTCGGTGAAGATGGCCTCTTCCCCCTCAATTGACGGCAGCGGGGGCACTAGGGGGATAGTGAGAGGCTGCCTGCGTGCGGGGATGAGCTCGGGGCTCCTTATATAGGCGGTGGAGGTCGGTTCCGAGGTGGCCGGCGATAAGGACGACGGCGAACCGTCTTTCTGTAGCTATGGCGACGTGGCGGCAACGCACGCTAGGGGACGAGGCTGCGGGTGAGCTGGAGATACTTACGGGGGCATCTGGCGAGCGCTGGTGGCTTGGGCGGCGCCGACACGGCGGGGGCTCGCTGCGGACGCCGGCGTGCCGCCAAGGCTCGACGGCGGCACCGTAGGCTGCCGGCGGCTTGGCGCGTTCTTTGTGAGAAGGGAGTGCGTGGCGTGGCGCTCTGAGCGGGCCAAAACCGAGCGCGGCGTGTCGGCTCGGCCGTGGCTCGTCAATCTGGCGCTGCTGCTCGCGTCCAGAGCACGCACGGAATGTGTTCGGTAAAATGCCTGGGCATGTTAGGGGTCTCAGGTGAGGTTGGCAAGCAACAGAACTAGATTAGTGATAGAGGGAAGACCAAGGGACAAGGTGGTTTGGTCAGGAGACCAAGTTCACAATGTAGACTTGAAATCATGCCAAATCTGGCTATGCACTCAGGGTGTTTGTCAAAATGCCAAGGGCATCTAGGCAAAGCTTGGGGTGGCCAATTCTTCCAGATTGAAGTCTCTTTGGATGCTCAAGGGGGTTGTGAGGTTGGTTTGTGAAAAGCACAAACTTGCTAGTGCAAGTTTTGCAGAACTTCAATCCTGGACAGAACTTAAATGGCATCATCTCATGAACCAAAAGTATTCCAATGGTTGCATGCTCCTGGACTTAGTGGTTTTGTACGGTGGTCTACAAGCTGGGGAAAGAATCAAGGGCCAAAGAGCAAGCAAGAATATAGATGCTGTACAAACCATCATGTTAGACCAGAATGAAGATGAGGTTGATTCACTCAAAATTTTCAAATAACATCACTGGGTTTCTGCATAAAGTTGAATCACATGCTGCTACTAACATCCCAAAATTTTGGTAGAAGTTTTAAAGAAATATTTGAATAGGCTGTAGTGCAAAAATGCTCTCTGGACCAGATTTGAAAATATGGTGTAGAGCTCAAAATATTTAATGGATAGAAAATATTTTTGCACAAAAGTGGTTCAAAAACTCCATATGACATCTCCAAATTATGGTGGTATTTTTTAATGAATTTATAAAAGGGTTGTAGTTCAATTATGGCCATATAATCTTGGAAAACCATTTTTCAAGAAACTAAAGATCAAGAAAATTAATTATGTAATTAGTTCTACTAATAAAAGAAGAGTTTTTCTTGAGTGGTTAAACAAGTCCAATATTATAAGTAAAAGATTTTCCATCTTAGGGAACAACTCCAAGGTAACCAAGAAAAGAATGGTTTTGAAATCAAGAAAAACCAAGAAAAAGGAAAGTTAAATTTCCTGGCAAGATTTTTATTAGCAAAACAAGGTTAAAAATTTTGGGGTGTCACAACACTACCCCCCTTAAGAAAAATCTCGTCCGCGAGATTTGCTAAGAGTTATTTCTATAGCAAAATTGCATCAAACAAAAACGGCTACAGTGAGAGGGCAATAAGTGGTGCAAAAATACAGTGTGGAACACTGGCGCTCTGTGGAAAAATCTACGGTTAGGAGCAAAACGAGAGATTTCTACGCCGGATATAGATTTAGAATAAATTCCAAATCTCAAAATTGCTGAGTCGCTTTTGAGAGCATAGTGCTCTCTCTAGGCGACAGTGGACCCGGCCCACGGTCAGCCTCTTCTTCTTCCTCGGCTCTCTCTTCTTCCTCTCTCCTTGCGCTTTCCCGCTTTCTCCACCGCGATGCCTAGCGCAGAGGGCATCTAGGCCATCTCTTGTAGTAGCTTGGCGTGCTAGCTATCGGTGCAGCATGCACGCGCCTTGCTTGGGCAGTCGCTGTCGGCCTTTGCTCGAGATTCGCCCCGAACACCGGGCGATCAGGCGACAGCGGCGCTGGTGGACCTCGCCCACCGTACACCGAGCTCGAGCTATAAAGCGGCTGGGGTGTTTTCCTCCTTTTCCTCGCACCTGGCCTCGCTCCTCCTCCTCCCTCCTTCTCCTTTGTTTCCGCTGGACGGAGCTCGAGACGGGGCTCTAATGGCGGAGGTGGTGCCGGACTGGTGCGTGATCATCTTTGGGCGGAGGGCTGGCAGCGGTCTTTGGGGCTCTCCGTGCTCCTGTGTGCGATGATCCTCGATGATCGTCGCGATGCTGCTGCCCGGTTGCTGGCTCTCCGCGGTGGTGGTGACCATGAGGAGTAGGTGGGGTGTGTCGGGCGCTGACTGTTGTCGGGAGGTGCTCAGTTAGATGTAACACTATTGCAAAAATTTTGCAAGCAGTGTATGTGTTCGTGTAATTGTGGTTGTGAGTCTGCATGCCGTGGTGCTGCGGGAAATAAAATAATCCATGTCGTGAACGATGCAGCACTACCGGGAAAAGAAATCTCACTCCAGGATTTCTCGCGAGAGGACACAGTAATACAATAGAGTCAAATTGCAACAATAACTGAAACTAAACGGTTTACATTGCCGCACAAACTCGAGGCACCATGCATAAGTTACAACACATGAATAAACGTCACAGCAATAAATATAGTGGCGACATCTAAAGTGAAAACGGTAATTGGACGGGGTCCTGAGAAAACGTCTCTGGGATACACTCTTCTTCTATCGGAAGAAGTGGATTGACTAGACGATGAATGTGTCTCTCCTGGTCGGGCCTCAATGATCTGCCGATGGCGATCTGAGGATTTAAATCTGCGAGGTTACGTAGATAACCCATCAGCGTTGGGTTAAGCGCTCTTGAGCGATGGCGTATTGGACGAGGTTGGCCAAGATGGGGTCTCTCTCAATCGTCCACTGGAAAAGATGTTACTCCTCCGGGTGCTGCATGGCTCGGAAAATAATAATACCCTATTTCGTGGCAAAGGGTACCGCGAATCGAAGGCGAGCGGCGGCCAGACGCCGCAGCTTCTCGGCCATATCTTGGGTTGGCATAGATTTCCCTCTGAAGGAGACCTCCGTTGGATCTTGGTTTGGGTTTCTGGGAGGGATGTGCACGGCTGCCCAATATCTTGAGGTGGAAGGGGTGATTCTCGATTTGAACAGCTCGTCTTTGGGGTGGCTGGGTGGCGCCCATGGTCTCATGGGTAAAATCTCACAATATCTTGACAAAACTACCCGGGGTTGCATCTGGAGGTCTCAGATAGATACTGGGGCTCGGCATGGCAAGAAATGGTTGTGAGAATGGTGCACAAGGTGAGGGGTGCTTGGCAGGGTCACTCGATGGCCCTTTATATAGCACCGAAGCTGGGTCATTTTTTTTACCGTGGTGAAAGGTAAAGAATTTGCCGGCTCAGCTTGGGGTCAAGCCACAGATACACACATCTTACTAAGGTGACGTATCACTTTGGGTGTTGTCGGAGCGGTTTTTGGTGGCTGCGCCAAGGATAGAGAAATCACACTGCACGCTAATGCATCCATGAAAGACTACTATATAAAACAGAGGCACGATGATAGGCTGCGTTAATTTAAGGGATCACAGGATTATAAAGCGAGGATACACTGGGACTCGACACTACTCGAGTAACTTAGTCTACTTCGTTTACATCCAAGCGGGCATCCCTTGTGGATGTCGAGGCTTCTCCACGGTTCTCACCGTCGGAATTAGCTGGAGAGGGTTGAGGGGCTGCAGGCTCGGGGTAGTGATGATGATCATCGCGGGGATTGTTGACCACAACCCCGTTGGAGTGTGCTCCTAGGAGGACATTAAGCGCCGGGGTCATCAAAGCACCTTGGCTGACGGCTGGGGCTGACCTCAGGGTCTCGATCGGGTGTCCGAACAGCACGACTGGGTTGTCGGCGTTGGGTTCGACCTCTTCTCTCTCCGGGGCTCGACGAACCAACTCTCCACGAGCTGTGATCAGATCAATGGTTATTTGATCGAACAATGCCTCTAGTGCACTCACATAGCGCACTAGGTGCAACAATGCGGGATTTGTCTCGTGATCTCCGTTGGCTACTTGGGGTGGTCTACCGTACCCTTCACGCTTGGGGTAGTAGTGGAACGAGCGACAGTTAACTCTGGGCGACAGGTGCCTGAGATGAACTATAGCCTCTCGAGCAGCGAGTTGGATGGCTTGTGGCTCAAAGGAAGTTGTTCTTCCGGTGAACCTGTAGGGGCGCTCAGGCGCTAGACCCCTACCGTAGATGTGTACCGTGGCCCACAATTGACGGCTCTCACCGCTCAGGGGTCCTTGGTACACAACATATTCAGGTGGCTCGTCTAACGCATAGGCACGGCGAGTGAGGTTTGCGATTATGGTCACAAAGCCTCCAAGGTTGGTTGCTGTGGTCTCATTGTGCACGACGGGACCGGGCATTGTGGCTTGGTTTGTGGAAAAATGTTGTGCTGTGCTAGGTTGGGCTAGCGTGCCCTTTTTATAGAAAAAGGGGACGGAGTCTTCCTTCGCATGCTTGCGAATGAGACCCTTGGGTGCTGGTCACTGGTGCGTGATAGATGGGCTAGGTTGATAGGTTGGGCACCGACTGCCAAAAGCGCCGGGTCACTGTGTGGCTATCTTGTGCGAGAAGCTTGGCTGGGGTTTACTTATGGCTTGGTGGGTTGGTTTGCCTAAGTTTATTGACCTGGCTAAGATAGGATTAGCCAATGGTCAGCCTGGCTCTGATACCAAGTCTGTCGAGACCGGATTTTCCGGATATTAAATTTCAGAAAATGGCCCTTGTGCTCACCAGCCCCAGGATAACTGTTAGCTGATGAGGCACCAACTTGATACAGAAATTCCAAGCAAAATACAAAATATGTAGTACAAGACCATTCTGGCCTGTGAGTACAACAAATGGTTTCTAGTGGTTGATGGCGGAAGCGGTTTGTGGATCATCAGTGGAACTCCATTTCCCACAGGAACAGCTGACCAGGTTAACTCCTATCTTCGCGAGGCTGCTATCACTGTTGCTTAGGTTCCGGGATGGTCGGCACGGTCGCTCCTCTCCGTGCAAGGAAAATCTGGCCAAGACAATAGCCAGGGACAAGCCAGTGAGTACTTTGAATGTACTCGCAAACATTATGAAGACAGGTATAATATAACAATGATATGCTGAAAAATATCTTATGCTCATGACGTCAGTCACAAAAGATAAATAAAACTCTGATGCGCGCAAGCATGTTATTTGTGAATATGCAATAACATGGTAGTATTAAAATGATTATGAAATAAATAACAAACGTGCCACGGTCGGGCGTCTTAGCGACACCACATATAGGGCTTATAAAAGAAATGCCACAGTCGGGCGTCTCAGCGACACCGCATAAAGGGCTTTAAAAGAAATGCCACAGTCGGGCGTCTCAGCGACACCACATAAAGGGCTTATAAAATGAATACGGTGAATATCCAGGAGGTAGAACCGTCCCAGGGATACTCATGGATTCAAATAATATAAGGGGTTAATCCATAATAATAATCATCCATAATAATAATAATCATCATCATCACAAGTCACAAGTCATAAACCAAGTTCTGGTTTAACAGTTTCTCCTCCGAAGACCGACACTAAGACCGACACTTGACCCATCCCAGACTGTAATCCTTAACCATGGACACGGCTATTCGAATAGGTTTAATCTCTGCAGAGGGTGTACTCTTTACCCACGAGTAACGGATTCCTTTAGTCCACGGGACTAATTCCGTCTACGGTCTTTTAATTGAAAACACACCTGACTTGCACACACCAGCTTAACTTACCCGTGTCTGGAATCACCCATGACACCTGTTAAGCAAAACTCTAAGTGGGAAGGCTGCAACCTCGCGTAGCATGGGATCAAATTTATATTGCGCGCTCTAAGGGGTGGCCTCCCCTCTCGGTCTCAACCGGAAACACCCATGAACCCGGACCAGGTGGCATGCCTACCGTCTTCAACCGATATCTTCCACCATGGCCTCTCTGTACGGTGTGTGCTAGAAAGAGGTTGACAACTTACTGAACCGTACTCTACTTGTTGTAGAGACGAGTGGTAGTACGAAACAAGCATGGGGGTTACTGGAAAAAGACTCGATCTAGGGTCGACTCAGGAGGTTTAAGTATTCCCTGCATGATTAGTATAACAAATATATTTCATCCAACAGACAGAGTCACCACTCATCATACTCTTCATGCCATGCCAGACACACTCGTCTCGACGAGGAACTAGGGACAAGCTCTGGATTACCCAAGATTGCGACTTATCCATTTTTCCTTCCGGTAGGCACGAAAGGCATACGAGGATGGTCATCATCTCCAGCAAGTCCATTTCCAACAGCAAGGAAAAATCTAGATAAGCATGCATGCAAATGATCATACCACCACATAAAATAACGAGTCCCATGCAATGAGGTGGTGTCATGATCGTGTCAAACAATGCATGCAACATATTGTGCCAGGGTTCAGAATGCTTGCCTTCAATGTGTGGTAAGGCAGGGTGCACTCCTAAACTTCAGAAAGTTTTCTTCTCTCTCTCCAAAGTCCTATTTAAAATAAATTTGAATTAACACACAAATCCAAAACAGCACAAAAGGTTTTTTTGAAAAATTATCAAATAAATCTTAAAATAAACTAGATCAAATTTGAGAGAGGTAGGAAAAAGAATCATTTCATTTGGAGTTGTATTTAAAAAGTTATAGGCAGTCAAAGTCCTGGTCAAAATCTGTTTTTTTTAATAAACAGAAGAAGAAAAACGTTTCGAATATAAGCATACGTCAAAGACGTACTTTGAGAAAGCGCCTTCACTTTTCAATTTTGCCTAGGTTGTTGTGGTTGATCCATGTATGCTATGTTATTGTTCTTGCCATTTATGTCTTCTTTGTCATGTCTTCTTGATGTATATATGCTTAGTTTATCATATAAGGCTCTGTAGTGAGTGCATTGAGCTTGTAAACATGCCTACTGTTATCAGTTTTGACATGTCATGTTGCTGAATCTGTTAACTAAACTTTCAATATTGACATGGGTGTTACTATATTTTCTAATCCTTTTGGCTTATGGTCAGTAAGGGACTTTTGTTCTATGCTTTGAGTAGATTCATGCCATGCCATGTTTTGCTATTTTAAGTTCCTGTAGCATGTAGTTTTTTGCTCTGAACATTGCAACCTGATGCTGTTTTTGCCATGTCCAGCCTGATATTTTGTGCACTTTGTCATGCTTGTTTGAACCTGTTATGATGTGAACTAGTACATAGCTCAGTGCTCATCTTTTGTCGAGCATCTTGTGTAGATCACTGTCATGTACTTTGTTGGTACGTTTGGGGCAGTAGCTTAATTAATTGTTGCTTGCTATGGCATCATGCTGTTAATGGCAGATTTGTGTCATTCTTGTTTTGCTTGTCATTTCCAAACCGCGCATCCGATTCGTGATCTTTATATCGATTTCAACCGAAATCATCTCATCTTTCCAGTGGCATACTTGGTTTGCCAAGTTGATGCATGGTTCATCATTTACCTTCCGAGCGTTATAAGCATTGCATATCACATCATGCATATCATGTCATGTTTTGCATCATGTTGATTGTGCATAGCACCGTGATTTATTGTGGTTCCTTGTTTGTGTTGTTGCTTGGGTAGAGCCGAGACGAGTACGTGAACAAGGAACCTGTTGAGAACGCTTACGAGGATGCTTTCGACAACTCGAGAACTTTGCAAGATGACCATACCTCAAATCACTTCTATCTTTGCTATGCTAGTTGCTCGCTTCTTTGCTATGCCTATGCGATGCCTACCACTTGCTATATCATGCCACCCATATTGCCATGTCAGCCCCTAACCATCCTTTCCTAGCAAACCGCTGATTGGCTATGTTACCGCTTTGTCACAGCCTCTTATAGCGCTAGTTGCAGTGTGAAGCTGAAGTTTGTTCCTTGTTGAACATGGAGATGTTGTTCCTTGTTGGAACATGTTTACTTGTTAGATATCACAATATATATCTGCTATAATTAATACATCTATATATTTGGTAAAGGGTGGAAGGCTCGGCCTTATGCCGGTGTTTTGTTCCACTCTTGCCACCCTAGTTTCCGCCATACCGGTTATGTTCCTTGATTTCGCTGCTCTTACACGGTTGGTGATTTATGGACCCCTTGACAGTTGCTTTTGAATAAGACTCGCCCAGAAGGCCCAACATTGGTTTTACCATTTGCCACCTATTTTTTCCCCTGGTTTTCGCGAGCCCGAGGGTCATCTTTATTTTAACCCCCCGGACCGTTCTTCGAGTGCTGGTTCAACCGAGTCACCAAGGGCCACCACGGGAAACTCGAGGCTTGGTTTTACTCGTATTCGTCCTCATCCGGATGTGCCTCGAGAACGAGATATGTGCAGCTCCTATCGGGATTTGTCGCATAATCGGGTGGCTTTGGTCTTGTTTTATTGCTGTCGAAATGTCTTGTAGTCCGGGATTCCGAGATTGATCGGTCTCCCGGTAGAAGGAATATCCTTCGACCGTGAGAGCTTATAATGGGCTGTTGGGACACCCCGCAGGTAATATCTTCAAAGCCGTGCCCGCTGTTATGAGGCAGATGGGAATTTGTTAATGTCCGTGTAGAAAACCCAAAGTTGACCTCAAATAAAATACATCAACCGCTGTAATCAGATTGGTCTCTTCTCATGGAGTCCGGAAGTGAACACGGTGTTGGAGTTATGTCTCGACGTAGTAGTTCAGATCACTTCTTGATCGCTATTAGCTTCAACGACCGCTTTGCTTCTCTTCTCGCTTCTCTTTGCGATGTAGCCACCATATATGCTAGTCGCTTGCTGCAGCTCCACTTTACTACCCCGTCCTTCCTATAAGCTTAAATAGTCTTGATCTCGCTGGGTGTGAGATTGCTGAGTCCCTGTGACTCACAGATTCTACCAAAACAGTTGGTGTGCCGACGATGCTGCTGGTGACGATCCGAGCTCAAGTGGAGTTCGACGAGGAACGTGGTCACATTATGTGTCTTTTCCTGATGATCAGAGTGGTGCCCAGCTTGGGACGATCTGGGATCCTGTAGCATTTGGGGTATCTTTCTTTATTTTGGTTCAGTAGTCGGACCTTGAGTGTACTTTGAATGATGGATGTTTATTTATGTATTGTGTGAAGTGGCTAATCGTGAAGCCAACTATGTATCTCTTTCCTTATTTATTACATGGGTTGTGTGAAGATTACCTCACTTGGCATTGCTTTCAATGCGGTTATGTTCTAAGTCGCGGCTCTCGACACGGGAGATATAGCCGATCGGGGCGTTACAGGGCTTAGCTTAAAGTGCCAGGCCAATCCGTAAGTCTTTAATGTTTTGTATCCCTTTCACCGGTCATGTTTTGAGGATGGATTCTAAGCACTTTACCCGCTTTGCTGTGCCCGATCGAGGTGGCGGGCAGATTAACCGTCCAGCCCGCTCGGGAGCAGAATTCTACCTCCGACGAAGATGTTGCCGTGCCTTATGACGGGCCGAGAAGAAGGTCGGGAAGCGGCCAAGGGGACCAGAGGTGGCCTTAGCTAGAAAGGAGCTTGACGCGATGTCGAAGGCGAGACTCACTCTTCGTCCCGAAGGAAGGCGGCAACGAAGAGAGAGGAAGAAGAAGATGACTCCCCACAAGCGGGGAGGAAAAGAGCGGCCTCCAAGAACACAGGCAAAGGCGTAAAAGGGAAAAAGTCTCCCAGCGGATAACTCCACGTGGGATGTCGATAGCGATGCAGGCCTTCCGGGCCAAGCCTCGAGCTAAATCGTAAGTATCAAGAATCCGCCCGACGTCCGTCCTTTACGCCTTGCAATGTTTAAGTCGTGCTATTGAAGTCCGCTCGGGACAGCTCTCGCTATCTTCATCAGAAGGTTCGTTGTACCCACCAAAGAGGGCCCGACATATCACATTCGCTTACTCCCCTCGGCCAAAGGTGACGAGGAGGCGTCTCGAAGGGCCTCCTTGGGACGGGTGAAGACTCGGGAGATCGTCAGGAAGGCGCCCGAGATGACTCGGGCGCCATGGATACATGGGGCAAGGCCTCTCGGAGGCCAGAGCGGTGCTGGCGAGTTCTGAGACTGACCTCCAGCCGGATTCTATTCAGATACCTACACAGCTCAGGAATCCGACAAGCGACCCTTCTAGAAAGGAGGGCGTGCTACGGTGTCCTCCGTCCAACTTGATGCGGATCATCTCTTCGGAAATGGCGCAAAGCGCCTCCATCATGAATGAGCAGTGTGCCTATATAGATGCGGTGGTTGAAAAGGTTCGGTCCGTCTAAAGCAGGTGACGAAACCCTTGTGCTGTATCTCTAGCAGGCTTTGAGGTGAGCACATGATTGTAAGAAAGAATATCAAAAGCGTAGATAGTAGCCCCTGATGCTCTGTTAGGTGTCCAGGAAAGAAAAAGCCGAGCACGGAGGATCAAAATCAATTTTCATGAGGAGTCTAATGTAAAGTGTCTATGTGAATAAGCGGGAAGCCCGTTGCGGGCTGCTCTGCTCAAAGCTGCAGAGGTCTGAAAATGAAGCTGGAAGCGGTCAGGAAGAGCTAGGCAGCGTGAAGAAGCGGTACGGAGGGGCAATGAAGGTAACAACCTGTTGGAAATATGCCCAAGAGGCAATAATAAAAGGATTATTATTATATTCCTTTTTCATGATAATTGTCTTTTTATTCATGCTATAATTGTATTATCCGGAAATAGTAATACAAGTGTGAATACATAGACCACAACATGTCCCTAAGTGAGCCTCTAGTTGACTAGCTCGATTGATCAACCGATAGTCATGGTTTCCTGACTATGGACCTTGGATGTCATTGATAGCAGGATCACATCATTAGGGAGAATGATGTGATGGACAAGACAATCTAAGCATAGCACAAGAATCGTGTAGTTCGTTTGCTAGAGCTTTTCCAATGTCAAGTATCTTTTCCTTAGACCATGAGATCGTGTAACTCCCGGATCCGTAAAGTGCTTTGGGTGTACCAGCGTCACAACAAGCGGGTGACTATAAAGGTATGCTCTGGTATCTCCAAAAGTGTACTGTTGGGTTGTACGGATCGAGTAGGATTTGTCCTCCGTGTAGCGGAGAGGTATCTCTGGGCCACTCGGTTATGCATCATCATAATGTGCTCAAAGTGACCAAGTTATACGGTCAGGATCATACATACTGTCGATTAAAGTGACGATACTTGAGGTAGTGAGGTATTGGGATACAGCGATCGAATCTCGGGCAAGTAACGTACGATTGACAAAGCGGTGTATATGGGGTTTTGCTTGAATCCTCGACATGCGTGGTTCATCCGATGAGATCATTGAGGAGCATGTAGGAGCCAACATGGGTATCCAATCCTGTTGTTGGTTATTGGCCAGGAGAGCCGTCTCGGTCATGTCTATATCTCTCGAACAGTAAGGGTCTACACATAGGGTTGGTTGTGCCTTCAGTTTAGATATAAGTATGCAGCAAACCAAAAATTGTTGGAGTCGGGATGAGATCCGAGACGTCACGAGGAGTTCAGGAATGGTCCGGAGGTAAAGATTATATAAGGTAAGTCGAGTTTGACCGCCGGGAAAGTTTCGAGGTCACCAGTATTATCTGGGACCACGGAAGATTCGGGGTCCCGGGTGGGGCCACCTATCCGGAGGGCCCGTGGGCTAATGTGGGAGGAACCAGCCCCTGGTGGGCTGGTACGCCCCAGGCCCCCCTCGCGCCTAGGGTTGGGAACCCTGGGGAGGCGCCTCCTTGCGCCTTGCAGGGCAAGTTTCCCCCTTGCCGCCGCCCCTAGGAGATCCCATCTCCTGGGGCAGCGCCCTGAGGTCCCTATATAAGAGGGGGAGGGAGGGAGCGCACCGCCACACCCAGCGCCTCCCTTTCCTTGCTACACCTCTTCCTCCCCCTTGCAGCAGCAGCGAAGCCTGGGGATCCTGCTGCATCCACCACGCACGCCGTCGTGCTGCTGGATCTTCATCAACCTCTCCTTCCCCTTGCTGGATGAAGGAGGAGGCGATCACGCTGACCGTGCGTGTGTAGAGCGGAGGTGCCGTCCGGTTGGCGCTAGGATCTCCGGTGATTTGGATCACGGCAGTGCGACTCCCTCAACCCCGTTCTCTTGAGCGCTTCTAAGCTTCACGATCTACAAGGGTATGTAGATGCACCTCTCTCTCGTTGCTAGATGAACTCATAGATTGATCTTGGTGAGCGTAGAAATTTTTTTTATGCATACAAGCGTTCCCCAACACAACCTGCGTGTGTATTGATGATAAAATTGTTCAAAGCTGACTAAAGTGTCATGAACTTAATTAGGGGCCCACGGCAGGGTGGCGGCCCTCGAGAACATTAACCAGCCAGGAGGACAAAGCAGCCAAAGGAGCACGCTTGTGAAACCTGAGCCCAGGTGGCGAGGCATAGCATGACTCAAGTAGCGATCGAGAATTTGAGTCCTTGGAATGCGATTATAAAGCGCAAAAGTCCAAAGCTGGCGAAGGTCACGGGCGCACAGGATACGCAGAGCGAAGCCGGAACACCCTCCGAGGAGATTGAGGACCAAGGAAGTTGCGGCGGGTAAGTCTTTCACGTGCCAAACAATTATATAAAAGCGTTCCTTGTACTTATCCGAATTTGGGTTTTCCGAGGCGTTCACGGATCTGCAGCATGGCGTATCGAGATGTTGCCGAAATTATTATAGAGGCGAAGAAGGGATCTCTCGGGGCTATTCTGGTCCCAATATCTTGGACCCAAACATCTGGTACCCTTGACGACCAGCTAAAGCGATTACTTTCGAGCTACTGCAAGGTCGTGAGTTAGCCATGAAGGACACGATAGTCCATTTGTCATGCGAGCTGTACCTAGAAGCTACTTCGGTCTTGTGAAGTGGCTTGTAAGTGCTGTCCGTGACTCAAAGCCGTAAGTGGTCGGTTTTGTATTGAAGGTCGCGTATGGCCTTTGCCGCGTCAAGGCGCATTAGGCAAGCTGTATGCCAAGAAGCTGATGGCCAGAGAATCTTGAGAAGGCAAGGAACCTCGTCGACCGAGCTCTATTTAGATGGTGTCTGGAGGGTCCATGCCTTAATGGCGGAGCAATGTTCGAAGGATGTCATATTCCCATGAGAACATTTGTATTATCCTGTCACGTAATATGGAACAATGATGTTATGTATTATAATCTTGCGATTTACATTTTACCTCTGTGCGGCCATTTATGTGTCGAGGTTTCACCGATGGTCCGACTACGCCCCCATGTAGATAGTACAAGGGTGTTGGGATAAATCTAAACACTCTTTACTCCACATTACTGGTCCTTAAAGGAGGTGTTTAGCTCAGCGAACAAGGCAATCGGACTATCACGGCGCTTCAGCCCTCATAACCATAGGAGTTTGACAATTAAGAAAGTTGGCGAAGCCCGGTGATCGGAGGGCGAACTAGGGGCGTTGTCATCGCCTAATTGGGGAACCGATTCTTGTGAGAGAAGGAAAATCTCTAACGATTTGGGACCTCTCGAGCAGTGACCAGGTATGGCCGCATCATAACGATCGGTTTAAAACTTTCCCTCTTGAGGTGTTCATCCGGAAGAACCAGGACACAATCGTAGTAGTTCTCCATTTACTACCCTAGCGATATAACGGGCGTAAGGTAGCAAGCACGGGGCGGACAGCAACTATTGACCAAAGACATGATTGAACCGATGCATATAATGCTATAAGTTCAGAGTACCGAACTATCTTTTTGTAAAGTGTTAGGACTTTTCTTTGCTTGTAATAATGGGGTGTGATGAAGCCTGGCGTAATGATACATTATCGAGACCCGGATTTTCCGGATATTAAATTCAGAAAATGGCCTTGTGCTCACCAGCCCAGGATAACTGTTAGTGATGAGGCACCAACAATCTGAAATTCCAAGCAAAATACAAAATATGTAGTACAAGACCATTACGGCTGTGAGTACAACAAATGGTTTCTAGTGGTTGATGGCGGGAGCGGTTTGTGGATCATCGGTGGAACTCCATTTCCCACAGGAACAGTGACCAGGTTAACTCCTATCTTGGCGAGGCTACTATCACTGTTGCTTAGGTTCGAGATGGTGGCCACAGTCGCTCCTCTCCGTGCAGAGGAAAATCTGGCCAAGACAATAGCGAGGGACAAGCGGTGAGTACTTTGAATGTACTACGCAAACATTATGAACACAGGTATATTATAACAATGATATGCTGAAAAATATCTTATGCTCATGGCGTCGGTCACAAAAGATAAATAAAACTTCGGATGCATGCAAGCATATTATTTGTGAATATGCAATAACATGGTAGTATTAAAATGATTATGAAATAAATAACAAGCGTGCCACGATCGAGGCGTCTTAGCGACACCACATACAAGGGCTTACAAAAGAAATGCCACGATCAGGCGTCTGGCGACACCGCATAAAGGGCTTTAAAAGAAATGCCCGCGATCGAGGCGTCTCGGCGACACCACATAAATGGCTTATAAAATGAATCGGTGAATATCCGGAGGTAGAACTGTCGAGGGGTACTCATGGATTCAAATAATATAAAGGTGTTAATCCATAATAATAATCATCCATAATAATCATCATCATCATCATCACAACTCACAAGTCATAAACCAAGTTACGGTTTAACGGTTTCTCCTCAGAAGCCGACACTAAGACCGACACTTGACCCATCGGTGTAATCCTTAACCATGGACACGGCTATTGAATAAATTTAATCTCTGCGAGAGGGTGTACTCTTTACCCACGAGTAGCAGTTCCTTTAGTCCATCGGGACTAATTCCGTCTATGGTCTTTTAATTGAAAACACACACGACTTGCACACACGACTTAACACCGTATGCGGAATCACCCATGACACATGTAAGCAAAACTCTAAGTGGGGAGGCTGCAACCTCGCGTAGCATGGGATCAAATTTATATCTTGGCGCTCTAAGGGTGGCCTCCCTCTCGGTCTCAACCGAGAAACACCCATGCCCCGGACAAGGTGGCATGCCTACCAGCTTCAACCGATATCTTCCACCATGGCCTCTACATGCGGTGTGTGCTAGAAAGAGGTTGACAACTTCTTGAACCGTACTCTACTTGTTGTAGAGGCAGTGGTAATCTGGAACAAGCATGGGGTTCTTTGGAACAAGACTCGATCTAGGAGTGCGACTCGGGAGGTTTAAGTATTCCCTTCACGATTAGTATAACAAATATATTTCATCCAACAGATAAGTCACCACTCATCATACTCTTCATGCCATGCGGACATACTGCGTCTCGACGAGGAACTAAGGACAAGCTACGGTTTACCCAAGGCAGCGTGACTTTCCATTTTCCTTCGATGAGCCGAAAGGCATCTGAGGATGGTCATCATCTCCAACAAGTCCATTTCCAACAGCAAGGAAAATCTAAATAAGCATGCATGCAAATGATCATACCACCACATAAAATACTTGAGTCCCATGCAATGAGGTGGTGTCATGATCGTGTCAAACCATGCATGCAACATATTGTGCGGGGTTGAGAATGCTTGCCTCCAATGTGTGGTAAGCGAGGTGCGCTCCAAAACTTTAGAAAGTTTTCTTCTCTCTCTCCAAAGTCCTATTTAAAATAAATTTGAATTAACACACAAATCCAAAACAGCACAAAAGGTTGTTTTGAAAAATTATCAAATAAATCTTAAAATAAACTAGATCAAATTTGAGAGAGGTAGGAAAAAGAATCATTTCATTTGGAGTTGTATTTAAAAAGTTATAGCCAGTCAAAGTCCTGGTCAAAATCTGTTTTTTAATAAACAGAAGAAGAAAAGCGTTTGAATATAAGCATATGTCGAAGGCGTGCTGAAGCGCCTTCACTTACTACACGTGGAGGGGCTAGGTCACTGAAAGTGGGCCTGCACAGCCTTGGTCGGAGTTTGACCATCGCCCTCCTCCCTTCCTCTGCCCGGCGAGTGCGGGACTCCGCGATCGCCGCTTGTGACAAGCAGGTCCTGCGAGGCTGAGGCGAGGATGGATCCGCAGATCAAGGATGGTCCTTCCGGTGGTTGTAGGGTTGTCGGGGTGGAGAATCGCCGTCGACAAGCTTGGCAAACCGTGGTTTCGGGGCGGAGTGAGTTTGTGGTTTTGGTGGCTCTCCGTGGCAGTGGGGTCTGGGTGGCACCGCAGAAGAAGCGGAGTCGTCTGTTGGCGTTGGATTGGTGAGGAGGCTCTGGTTGTGCGAGCGGAGGTGGGGGCGGCGGTGGCGAACTGGCGGAGTCGGTGAAGATGGCCTCTTCCCCCTCAATTGGGCGGGGGCACTGGGGGATAGTGAGAGGCTGCTGCGTGCGAGGATGAGCTCGGGGCTCCTTATATAGGCGGTGGAGGTCGGTTCGGGGTGGCGGCGATAAGGGCGGCAATGAACCGTCTTTACGTAACTATGGCGGCGTGGCTGACAGCGCACGCTAGGGACGAGGCTGCGGGTGAGCTGGAGATACTTACAGGGGCATCTGGCGCTGGTGGCTTAGGCGGCGACCGACGGCGGGGCACTGCTGCGAGACGGCCGTGCCGCCAAACTCGGCAATGAGCCTTTGTAGGCTGCAGGCGGCTTAAGGCGTTCTTTGTGAGAAGGGAGTGCGTGGCGTGGCGCTCTGACGCGGGCCAAAACCAGGAGGCGCGGCGTGTCGGCTCGGCCGTGGCTCGTGCTGATCTGCAGCTACGCTTTCGCGTCCGAAACCTTGCGGAATGTGTTGATAAAATGCTGGGCATGTTAGGGGTCTCGGTGAGGTTGGCAAACGCAGAACTAGATTAGTGATAGAGGAAGACCAAGGGACAAGGTGGTTTGGTCAGGAGACCAAGTTCACAATGTAGACTTGAAATCATGCCAAATCTGGCTATGCACTCAGGGTGTTTGTCAAAATGCCAAGGGCATCTAGGCAAAGCTTGGGGTGGCCAATTCTTCCAGATTGAAGTCTCTTTGGATGCTCAAGGGGGTTGTGAGGTTGGTTTGTGAAAAGCACAAACTTGCTAGTGCAAGTTTTGCAGAACTTCAATCCTGGACAGAACTTAAATGGCATCATCTCATGAACCAAAAGTATTCCAATGGTTGCATGCTCCTGGACTTAGTGGTTTTATGCGGTGGTCTACAAGTGGGGAAAGAATCAAGGGCCAAAGAGCAAGCAAGAATATAGATCTTTGTACAAACCATCATGTTAGACCAGAATGAAGATGAGGTTGATTCACTCAAAATTTTCAAATAACATCCACTGGTTTACGCATAAAGTTGAATCACATGCTGCTACTAACATCCCAAAATTTTGGTAGAAGTTTTAAAGAAATATTTGAATAGGCTGTAGTGCAAAAATGCTCTCTGGACCAGATTTGAAAATATGGTGTAGAGCTCAAAATATTTAATGGATAGAAAATATTTTTGCACAAAAGTGGTTCAAAAACTCCATATGACATCTCCAAATTATGGTGGTATTTTTTAATGAATTTATAAAAGGGTTGTAGTTCAATTATGGCCATATAATCTTGGAAAACCATTTTCAAGAAACTAAAGATCAAGAAAATTAATTATGTAATTAGTTCTACTAATAAAGAAAAGAGTTTTTCTTGAGTGGTTAAACAAGTCCAATATTATAAGTAAAGATTTTCCATCTTGGGAACAACTCCAAGGTAACCAAGAAAAGAATGGTTTTGAAATCAAGAAAAACCAAGAAAAGGAAAGTTAAATTTCTGGCAAGATTTTTATTAGCAAAACAAGGTTAAAAATTTTGGGGTGTCACACACTACCCCCTTAAGAAAAATCTCGTCATGAGATTTGCTAAGATTATTTCTATAGCAAAATTGCATCAAACAAAAAGCGGCTCACTGTTGAGAGGCGATAAGTGGTGCAAAAATACGAGTGTGGAACCTTGGGCGCTCTGTGGAAAAATCTACGGTTAGGAGCAAAGCAGAGATTTCTCGCGGATATAGATTTAGAATAAATTCCAAATCTCAAAATTAGCTGAGTCGCACCGAGGCATAGTGCTCTCTCTAGGCAGCAGTGGACCCGGGCCTGATCGGCCTCTTCTTCTTCTCGGCTCTCTCTTCTTCCTCTCTCCTGGCTTTCACGCTTTCTCCTGGCGATGCCTAGCGTTGGGCATCTAGGCCATCTCTGCGGTAGTCTTGTGGCGTGCTAGCTCGGTGCAGCATGCACGCGCCAGCAGACCGGTCTTGTGTCGGCCTTGCTCGAGATCGCCTCCGAACACCAGCGATCAGGCGGCAGCGGCGCTGGTGGACCTCGCCCGTGCACGAGCTCGAGCTATAAAGCGGCTGGGGTGTTTTCCTCCTTTTCCTACACTTTGGCCGCTCCTCCTCCTCCCTCCTTCTCCTTTGTTTCCGCTGGGCCGGGCTCGAGCCAGGGCTCTAATGGCGGAGGTGGTGCCGGACTGATGCGTGATCATCTTTGGCGGAGGGGCTGGTGGTCTTTGGGGCTCTCCGTGCTCTGTGTGCGATGATCCTCGATGATCGTCGCGATCTGCTGCCAGTTGCTTGGCTCTCCGGTGGTGGTGACCATGAGGAGTAGGTGGGGTGTGTCGGTATTTGTGTTGTCGGGAGGTGCTCGATTAGATGTAACACTATTGCAAAAATTTTGCAAGCAGTGTATGTGTTAGATGTAATTGTGGTTGTGAGTCGCATGCCGTGGTGCTGCGGGAAATAAAATAATCCATGTAAATGAGCGATGCAGCACTACGGGAAAGAAATCTCCTCCAGGATTTCTCGAGAGGAACACTGATAATACAATAGAGTCAAATTGCAACAATAACTGAAACTAAGCGGTTTACATTGCGCACAAACTCGAGGCACCATGCATAAGTTACAACACATGAATAAGCGTCACAGCAATAAATATAGTGGCGACATCTAAAGTGAAAGCAGTAATTGGGCCGGGGTCACGAGAAAGCGTCTACGGGATACACTCTTCTTCTATCGGAAGAAGTGGATTGACTAGGCGATGAATGTGTCTCTCTGGTGGGGCCTCAATGATGCGCGATGGCGATCGAGATTTAAATCTGCGAGTTACGTAGATAACCCATCACGCGTTGGGTTAAGCGCTCTTGGCGATGGCGTATTGGACGAGGTTGGCCAAGATGGGGTCTCTCAATCGTCCACGGAAAAGATGTTACTCCTCCGGGTGCTGCATGGCTCGGAAAATAATAATACCCTCGCTTTCGGCGCAAAGGGTACATGAATCGAAAATGCGGGCGCTTCATCTTGCCGCAGCTTCTCTGGCCATATCTTGAGGTTGGCATAGATTTCCCTCTGAAGGAGACCTCCGTTGGATCTTGGTTTGGGTTTCTGGGAGGGATGTGCACGGCTGCCCAATATCTTGAGGTGGAAGGGGTGATTCTCGATTTGAACAGCTCGTCTTGGGGTGGCTGGGTGGCGCCCATGGTCTTTCTGGTAAAATCTCACAATATCTTGACAAAACTACCGGGGTTGCATCTGGAGGTCTCGGATGAATCTGGGGCTCGGCATGGCAAGAAATGGTTGTGAGAATGGTGCACAAGGTGAGGGTGCTTGGCAGGGTCACTCGATGGCCCTTATATATACGAAGCTGGGTCATTTTTTACCGTGGTGAAAGGTAAAGAATTTGCGGCTCAGCTTGAGGTCAAAGCCACAGATATACACATCTTACTAAGGTGGCGTATCACTTTGGGTGTTGTCGGGCGGTTTTGGTGGCTGCATGAGGATAGAAAATCTGCTGCGCTAATGCATCCATGAAAGACTACTATATAAAAGCGAGCACGATGATAGGCTGCGTTAATTTAAGGGATCACGAGGATTATAAGCGAGGATACCTGGGACTCGACACTACTCGAGTAACTTAGTCTGCCGTTTACATCAAGCGGGCATCCCTTGTGGATGTCGAGGCTTCTCCACAGTTCTCACCGTCGGAATTAGGTGGAGAGGTTGAGGGCTGCGGGCTCGGGGTAGTGATGATGATCATCGCGGGGATTGACCACAACCCGTTGGAGTGTGCTCCTAGGAAGCTGACAAACGCCGGGGTCATCAAAGCACCTTGGCGGCGGTGAGGCTGACCTCGGGGTCTCGATCGGGTGTCGAACAACCTGTTGGGTTGTCGGCGTTGGGTTCGACCTCTTCTCTCTCCGGGGCTCGGCGAACCAACTCTCCACGAGCTGTGATCAGATCAATGGTTATTTGATCGAACAATGCCTCTAGTGCACTCACATAGCGCACTAGGTGCAACAATCGAGTTGTCTCGTGATCTCCGTTGGCTACTTGGGGTGGTCTACCGTACCCTTCACGCTTGGGGTAGTAGTGGAGCGGCGACGATTAACTCACAGGCGGCAGTGCACGAGATGAACTATAGCCTCTCGGCAGCGAGTTGGATGGCTTGTGGCTCAAAGGAAGTTGTTCTTCGGTGAACTGTAAAGCGCTGGTAGCTAGACCCCCGTAGATGTGTACCGTGGCCCACAATTGGCGGCTCTCACCGCTCGGGGTCCTTGGTACACAACATATTCAGGTGGCTCGTCTAGCGCAAACCACCGGCGAGAGTGAGGTTTCGATTATGGTCACAAAGCCTCCAAGGTTGGTTCTTTGTGGTCTCATTGTGCCTGAGGGACCGGGCATTGTGGCTTGGTTTGTGGAAAAATGTTGTCTTTGTGCTAGGTTGGGCTAAGCGTGCCCTTTTATAGAAAAGGGGCCGAGTCTTCCTTCGCATGCTTGCGAATGAGACCCTTAGGTGCTGGTCCTTGTGCGTGATAGATGGGCTAGGTTGATAGGTTGGGCACCGGAAGCCAAAGCGCCCAAGATCCTTTGTGTGGCTATCTTGTCTGAGAAGCTTGGCTGGGGTTTACTTATGGCTTGGTGGGTTGGTTTGCCTAAGTTTATTGACCTGGCTAAGATAGGATTAGCCAATGGTCAGCAGGCTCTGATACCAAGTCTGTCGAGACGGATTTTCCGGATATTAAATTTCAGAAAATGGCCCTTGTGCTCACCTGGCCCAGGATAGCTGTTATGGTGATGAGGCACCAACTTAATCTGAAATTCCAAGCAAAATACAAAATATGTAGTACAAGACCATTACGGCTGTGAGTACAACAAATGGTTTCTAGTGGTTGATGGCGGAGCGGTTTGTGGATCATCGGTGGAACTCCATTTCCCACGAGGAACAGGTGACCAGGTTAACTCCTATCTTGTGAGGCTGCTATCCTTTGTTGCTTAGGTTCGGGATGGTCGACGATCGCTCCTCTCCGTGCAAGGAAAATCTGGCCAAGACAATAGCAGGGACAAGCGGTGAGTACTTTGAATGTACTACGCAAACATTATGAAGACAGGTATAATATAACAATGATATGCTGAAAAATATCTTATGCTCATGGCGTCGGTCTAAAGATAAATAAAACTACGATGCGGCATAAGCATATTATTTGTGAATATGCAATAACATGGTAGTATTAAAATGATTATGAAATAAATAACAAGCGATGCCGCGATCCGAGCGTCTTAGCGACACCACATATAGGGCTTATAAAAGAAATGCCACGATCAGGCGTCTCGGCGACACCGCATAAAGGGCTTTAAAAGAAATGCACCGATCAGGCGTCTCCGACACCACATAAAGGGCTTATAAAATGAATACGGTGAATATCCAGGAGGTAGAACCGTCCCAGGGATACTCATGGATTCAAATAATATAAGGGGTTAATCCATAATAATAATCATCCATAATAATAATAATCATCATCATCATCAAGTCACAAGTCATAAACCAAGTTACGGTTTAACAGTTTCTCCTCGAAGACCGACACTAAGACCGACACTTGACCCATCGGTTGTAATCCTTAACCATGGACACGGCTATTGAATAGGTTTAATCTCTGCGGAGGTGTACTCTTTACCCACGAGTAGCAGTTCCTTTAGTCCCACAGGACTAATTCCGTCTGATCTTTTAATTGAAAACACACGACTTGCACCACTTAACTTACCCGTGTATGCGGAATCACCCATGACACCTGTTAAGCAAAACTCTAAGTGGGAAGGCTGCAACCTCGCGTAGCATGGGATCAAATTTATATTGCGCGCTCTAAGGGGTGGCCTCCCCTCTCGGTCTCAACCGGAAACACCCATGAACCCGGACCAGGTGGCATGCCTACCGTCTTCAACGATATCTTCCACCATGGCCTCTACATGCGGTGTGTGCTAGAAAGAGGTTGACAACTTCTTGAACCGTACTCTACTTGTTGTAGAGAGCAGTGGTAATCTGAAACAAGCATGGGGTTCTTTGGAAAAAGACTTCGATCTAGGGTTAGACTCGAGGAGGTTTAAGTATTCCTGCATGATTAGTATAAGGAAAGTAGAACTTGATGAGGTAACTATACCTGCTCCCTTATTGGAAAGTAGTTCATCACGAAACCGGTTCTGTGACACCTACACCAATCAGTGAGGAAGCTAATGATATTGATCATGAAACTTTAGATCAAGTTACTACTCAACCTCGTGGGTCAACGAGTAAGACCCCTTTTGAGTGGTATGGTAATCCTGTTCGGAGGTCATGTTACTTGACCAAGGCGAACCTACGAACTATGAAGAAGCGATGGTGAGCCCAGATTCCCCAAATGGCATGAAGCCATGAAATCTGAGATGGGATCCATGTATGAGAACAAAGTGTGGACTTTGGTGGACTTGCCTGATGATCGGCAAGCCATAGAGAATAAATGGATATTCAAGAAGAATACTGACGCTGACGGTAATGTTACTGTCTACAAAGCTCGACTTGTTGCGAAAGGTTTTCGACAAGTTCAAGGAGTTGACTATGATGATACTTTCTCACCCGTAGCGATGCTTAAGTCTGTCCGAATCATGTTAGCAATTGCCGCATTTTATGATTATGAAATTTGGCAAATGGATTTCAAAACTGCATTCCTGAATGGATTTCTGGAAGAAGAGTTGTATATGATGCAACCGGAAGGTTTTGTCGATCCAAAGGGAGCTAACAAAATGTGCAAGCTCCAGCGATCCATTTATGGACTGGTGCAAGCCTATCGGAGTTGGAATAAACGTTTTGATAGTGTCATCAAAGCATATGGACTTATACAGACTTTTGGATAAGCCTGTATTTACAAGAAAGTGAGTGGGAGCTCTATAGCATTTCTAATATTATATGTGGATGACATATTGTTAATTGGTAATGATATAGAATTTCTGGATAGCATAAAAGGATACTTGAATAAGAGTTTTTCAATGAAAGACCTCGGTGAAGCTGCTTACATATTGGGCATCAAGATCTATAGAGATAGATCAAGATGCTTGATAGGACTTTCACAAAGCACATACCTTGACAAAGTTTTGAAAAAAAAAATGGATCAAGCAAAGAAAGGGTTCTTGCTTGTGTTACAAGGTGTGAAGGTTAGTCAGACTCAATGCCCGACCACTGCAGAAGATAGAGAGAAAATGAAAGATGTTCCCTATGCTTCAGCCATAGACTCTATCATGTATGCAATGATGTGTACCAGACCTGATGTGTGCCTTGCTATTAGCTTAGCAGGGAGGTACCAAAGTAATCCAGGAGTGGATCACTGGACAGCAGTCAAGAACATCCTGAAATACCTGAAAAGGACTGAGGATATGTTTCTCGTTTATGGAGGTAACAAAGAGCTCGTCGTAAATGGTTACGTCGATGCAAGCTTTGACACTGATCCGGACGATTCCAAATCGCAAACCGGATACGTGTTTACATTGAACAGTGGAGCTGTCAGTTGGTGCAGTACTAAACAAAGCGTCGTGGCGGGATACGTGTGAAGTGGAGTACATAGCTGCTTCGGAAGCAGCAAATGAAGGAGTCTGGATGAAGGAGTTCATATCTGATCTAGGTGTCATACCTAGTGCATTGGGACCAATGAAAATCTTTTGTGACAATACTGGTGCAATTGCCTTGGCAAAGGAATCCAGATCTCACAAGAGAACCAAGCACATCAAGAGATGCTTCAATTCCATCCCGGATCAAGTCCAGGTGGGAGACATAGAGATTTGCAAGATCCATATGGATCTGAATGTTGCAGACCCGTTGACTAAGCCTCTTCCACGAGCAAAACATGATCAGCACCAAGACTCCATGGGTGTTAGAATCATTACCGTGTAATCTAGATTATTGACTCTAGTGCAAGTGGGAGACTGAAGGAAATATGCCCTAGAGGCAATAATAAAGTTATTATTTATTTCCTCATATCATGATAAATGTTTATTATTCATGCTAGAATTGTATTAACCGGAAACATAATACATGTGTGAATACATAGACAAACATAGTGTCACTAGTATGCCTCTACTAGACTAGCTCGTTGATCAAAATGGTTGAGTTTCCTAGCCATACACATGAGTTGACATTTGATTAACGGGATCACATCATTAGGAGAATGATGTGATTGACTTGAACCATTCCGTTAGCTTAGCACTTGATCGTTTAGTTTACTGCTATTGCTTTCTTCATGACTTATACATGTTCCTATGACTATGAGATTATGCAACTCCCGATTACCGGAGAAACACTTTGTGTGCTACCAAACATCACAACGTAACTGGGTGATTATAAAGGTGCTCTACAGGTGTCTCCGATGGTACTTGTTGTGTTGGCATAGATCGAGACTAGGATTTGTCACTCCGATTATCGGAGAGGTATCTCTGGGCCCTCTTGGTAATGCACATCACAATAAGCCTTCCAAGCAATGTAACTAATGAGTTAGTTACGAGATGATGCATTATGAAACGATTAAAGAGACTTGCCGGTAACGAGATTGAGCTAGGTATTGAGATACCGACGATCGAATCTCGGGCAAGTAACATACGGATGACAAAGGGAACAACGTATGTTGTTATGCGGTTTTACCGATAAAGATCTTCGTAGAATATGTAGGAGCCAATATGAGCATCCAGGTTCCGCTATTGGTTATTGACTGGAGACGTGTCTTGGTCATGTCTACATAGTTCTCGAACCCGCAGGGCCCGCACGCTTAACGTTCGGTGACGATCGGTATTATGAGTTTTTGTGTTTTGATGTACCGAAGGTAGTTAGAAGTCCCGGATATGATCACAGACATGACGAGGAGTCTTGAAATGGTCGAGACGTAAAGATCGATATATTGGACGACTATATTCAGACACCGGAAATGTTCCGGGTAGTTTCGAGAAAACGGAGTCTTTGGAGGTTACGGAACCCCTCGGGAGAAATAGTGGGCCTTATGGGCCTTAGTGGAGAGAGAGAGGGCTGGCCTAGGGCAGGCCGCGCTCCCCTTCGCCTCTGGTCTGAATTGGACTAGGAGAGGGGGGCGGCGCCCCCCTTTCCTTCTCCCTCACCCCCTTCCTTTCCCCCTCCTAGTAGGAGTTGGAAAGAGGGGAGTCCTACTCCTACTAGGAGGAGGACTCCTCCTCCTGGCGCGCCCACAAGGGGCCGGCCGGCCTCCCCCTTGCTCCTTTATATACGGGGGCAGGGGCACCTCTAGACACAACAATTGATCATTGATCTTTTAGCCGTGTGCGGTGCCCCCCTCCACCATAATCCACCTCGGTCATATCGTAGCGGTGCTTAGGCGAAGCCCTGCGTCGGTAGCATCACCATCACCGTCATCACGCCGTCGTGCTGACGGAACTCTCCCTCGGAGCTCTGCTGGATCGGAGTTCGTGGGACGTCATCAAGCTGAACGTGTGCTGAACTCAGAGGTGTCATGCGTTCGGTACTTGGATCGGTCGGATCGTGAAGACGTACGACTACATCAAACGCGTTATTCTAACGCTTCCGCTTTCGGTCTACGAGGGTACGTGGACACACTCTCCCCTCTCGTTGCTATGCATCACCATGATGTTGCGTGATCGTAGGAAAATTTTGAAATTACTACGTTGCCCAACAGCAAGGGGGGAGACCGGCCGGCCCTTGTGGCGCCCCAGGAGAGGAGGAGTCCTCCTCCTAGTAGGAGTAGGAAAGGGGTCCTACTCCTACTAGGAGGGGGAAAGGAAGGAGGAGAGGGAGAAGGAAAAGGGGGGAGCCGCCCCCTCCCCCCTCCTTGTCCAATTCAGACTCCCAAGGGGGCGCGACCTGCCTTGGCTGGCCCTCTCTCTCTCTCCACTCAGGCCCATGAGGCCCATTAGTTCTCCCGGGGGTTCAGGTAACCCTCCGGCCCTCCGGTTTTCTCCGAAATCACCCGAAACAATTCTGGTGTCCGAATATAGCCGTCGAATATATCAATCTTTATGTCTCGACCATTTAGAGACTCCTCGTCATGTCCGTGATCACATCCAGGACTACGAACTATCTTCGGTACATCAAAACACATAAACTCATAATACCGATCGTCACCGAACGTTAAGCATGCGGACCCTACGGGTTCGAGAACTATGTAGACATGACCGAGACACGTTTCCGGTCAATAACCAATAGCGGAAACTGGATGCTCATATTGACTCCCACATATTCTATGAAGATCTTTATCGGTCAAATCGCATAACAACATACGTTGTTCCCTTTGTCATCGGTATGTTACTTGCCCGAGATTCGATCGTCGGTATCTCAATACTCAGTTCAATCTCGTTACCGGCAAGTCTCTTTACTCATTCCGTAATGCATCATCCCGCAACTAACTCGTTAGTCATATTGCTTGCAAGGCTTATAGTGATGTGCATTACCGAGAGGGCCCAGAGATACTTCTCCGACAATCGGAGTGACAAATCCTAATCTCGATCTATGCCAACTCAACAAACACCATCGGAGACACCTGTGGAGCACCTTTATAATCACCCAGTTACGTTGTGACGTTTGGTAGCACATATAAGTGTTCCTCTGGTATTTGGGAGTTGCATAATCTCATAGTCATAGGAACATGTATAAGTCATGAAGAAAGCAATAGCAACAAACTAAACGATCAAGTGCTAAGCTAATGAAATGGGTCAAGTCAATCACATCATTCTCTAATGATGTGATCCCGTTCATCAAATGACAACTCATGTCTATGGCTAAGAAACTTAACCATCTTTGATTAACGAGCTAGTCAAGTAGAGGCATACTAGTGACACTCTGTTTGTCTATGTATTCACACATGTACTAAGTTTCCGGTTAATACAATTCTAGCATGAATAATAAACATTTATCATGATATAAGGAAATATAAATAACAACTTTATTATTGCCTCTAGGGCATATTTCCTTCAGGATGGAAGAACATCTACAGCCGCATTGGGCAAATCCGTCCCCTCAAACGCCCATGGACGGGTGCGTCCGCAGGCAGTGACCGGGCACGCCACATATTTCCTTCTCCACACTCGTGTCCCTCACATTCTAAACCTCAAAACCATGCAATTCATGCAACGTTACGTAAAACACATGATCATAGCGCAGTTTATTGGATTAGCCGGACAAAAGGAACATGATTCATCAAAGTTCCCCTTCCGGTTGTCGGCGGGGCTGTGCCCCTCCTCCGTGTAGGCATCGGTGTGCGGAGGCGCGTCGTCGTCGGAGCCTGAGAAGGGGCCATCCGTCATATCTGAGTTGGAGTTGCACCTCATGCCTGACAGCCTGCTGAGCAGGCGGTCCTGCTCCTTGGCATGGGAGGCCGCCTTCGCCTTCACTGTCGCCTCCTTTGTTGCCTCGCGCTCCGATAACTCGATGGCGAGTCGGAGGCTCGGAGCGCCTTGGCATTCTTGTGGCGGAGGCGTCGTGCCTTCGTCTCCACCATCGTGAGCGAGCGCCGGAGGACAGAAGCATGGAGCGCTCCCTCCGGATCGACCGGCGCGCTCGCGCGCGAACGGCACGCGGACATCGACGCGGACGCCGCTGCCCTCTCCCTCGCGAGCTTATCAGGATGAAACTTTTTCACATAAGCATCACAAACACAAACTTTAAGAAACGACAACTTTGGTTTCTTGCCAAACCACACTTCGTATGGTGTCATCTCAACGGATTTAGATGGTGCCCTATTTAACGTGAATGTAGTTGTCTCTAATGCATAACCCAAAACAGTAGTGGTAAATCGGTAAGAGACATCATAGATTGCACCATATCTAATAAAGTACAGTTACGATGTTCGGACACACCATTACGCTGTGGTGTTCCAGGTGGCGTGAGTTGCGAAATTATTCCGCATTGTTTCAAATGAAGACCAAACTTGTAACTCAAATATTCTCCTCCACGATCAGATCGTAGAAACTTTATTTTCTTGTTACAATGATTTTCCACTTCACTATGGAATTATTTGAACTTTTCAAATGTTTCAGATTTATGTTTCATCAAGTAGATATACCCATATTTGCTCAAATAATCTGTGAAGGTCAGAAAATAACGATACCTGCTGCGAGCCTCAACACTCATTGGACTGCATACACCAGTATGTATTATTTCCAACAAGTTTGTTGTCCGCTCCATTGTTCTGGATAACGGAGTCTTAGTCATCTTGCCCATGAGGCATGCTTCGCAAGTATCAACTGATTCATAATCAAGTGATTCCAAAAGCCCATCAGCATGGATTTTCTTCATGTGCTTTACACCAATATGACCAAAGCGGCAGTGCCACAAATAAGTTGCACTATCATTATTAACTTTCCATCTTTTGGCTTCAATATTATGAATATGTGTATCACTACGATCGAGATTCAATAAACCATTCACCTTGGGTGTATGACCATTGAAGGTTTTATTCATGTAAACTGAACAACAATTATTCTCTAACTTAAATGAATAACCGTATTGCAAAAAACATGATCAAATCATATTCATGCTTAACGCTAACACCAAATAACATTTATTTAGGTTCAACACTAATCCAGAAAGTATAGGGAGTGTGTGATGATGATCATATCAATCTTGGAACCACTTCCAACACACATCGTCACTTCACCCTTAACTAGTCTCTGTTCATTCTGCAACTCCCGTTTCGAGTTACTAATCTTAGCAACCGAACTAGTATCAAATACTGAGGGGTTGCTATAAACACTAGTAAAGGACACATCAATAACATGTATATCAAATATACCTTTGTTCACTTTGCCATCCTTCTTATCCGCCAAATACTTGGGGCAGCTCTGCTTCCAGTGGCTGATAACCCACAAGTGTAGGGGATCGCAACAGCCTTCGAGGGTAAAGTATTCAACCCAAATTTATTGATTCGACACAAGGGGAGCCAAAGAATATTCTCAAGTATTAGCAACTGAGTTGTCAATTCAGCCACACCTAGATAACTTAATATCTGCAGCAAGATATTTAGTAGCAAAGTAGTATGATAGTGGTGGTAACGGTAACAAAAGAGTAATGAAAGCAAAAGTAATATTTTTGGTATTTTGTATTGATTGTAACAGTAGCAACAGAAAAGTAAATAAGCGAGAACCAGTATATGGAAAAGCTCGTAGGCATTGGATTGGTGATGGATAATTATGTCGGATGCGGTTCATCATGTAATAGTCATAACATAGGGTGACACAGAACTAGCTCCAATTCATCAATGTAAAGTAGGCATGTATTCCGAATATAGTCATACGTGCTTATGGAAAAGAACTTGCATGACATCTTTTGTCCTACCCTCCCGTGGCAGCGGCGTCCTAATGGAAACTAAGGGATATTAAGGCCTCCTTTTAATAGAGAACCGGAACAAAGCATTAGCACATAGTGAATACATGAACTCCTCAAACTATGGTCATCACCGAGAAGTATCCCGATTATTGTCACTTCGGGGTTGTCGGATCATAACACATAATAGGTGACTATAGACTTGCAAGATAGGATCAAGAACTCACATATATTCATGAAAACATAATAGGTTCAGATCTAAAATCATGGCACTCGGGCCATAGTGACAAGCATTAAGCATAGCAAAGTCATAGCAACATCAATCTCAGAAGATAATGGATACTAGGGATCAAACCCTAACAAAACTAACTCGATTACATGATAGATCTCATCCAACCCATCACCGTCCAGCAAGCCTACGATGGAATTACTCACGCACGGCGGTGAGCATCACAAAATTGGTGATGGAGGATGGTTGATGATGACGACGGCGACGAATCCCCCTCTCCGGAGCCCCGAACGGACTCCAGATCAGCCCTCCTGAGAGGTTTTAGGGCTTGGCGGCGGCTCCGTATCGTAAAACGTGATGATTTCTTCTCTTTGATTTTTTTCTCTCCGAAAGCCAATATATAAAGTTGGAGTTGGCGTCGGAAGGTCTCCAGGGGGCCCACGAGGTAGGGGCGCGCCCTAGAGAGGGGGGCGCGCCCCCCACCCTCGTGGACAGGGTGTGGGCCCCCTGGTCTTCATCTTTGGCGAGGATTTTTTATTATTTTTTCTAAGATGTTCCGTGGAGTTTCAGGTCATTCCGAGAACTTTTGTTTTGTGCACATAAAACAACATCATGACAATTCTGCTGAAAACAGCGTTAGTCCGGGTCAGTTCTATTCAAATCATACAAGTTAGAGTCCAAAACAAGGGCAAAAGTGTTTGGAAAAGTAGATACGACGGAGACGTATCAACTCCCCCAAGCTTAAACCCTTGCTTGTCCTCAAGCAATTCAGTTGACAAACTGAAAGAGAAAAAGAAAAACTTTTACAAACTCTGTTTGCTCTTGTTGTTGTAAATATGTCAAGGCGGCATTCAAGTTTTCAGCAAAGATTATAACTAACCACATTTGCAATAATTCTCAGGTCTCATGATTACTCATATCAATGGCATAATCAACTAGCGAGCCATAATAATAAATCTCGGATGACAACACTTTCTCAAAACAATCATAATATGATATAACTGGATGGTATCTCGCTAGCCCTTTCTGAGACCGCAAAACATAAATGCAGAGCACCTTTAAAGATCAAGGACTGACTAGACATTGTAATTCATGGTAAAAGAGATCCAGTCATAGTCATACCCAATATAAATTAATAATAATGAATGCAAATGAAAGAGGCGCTCTCCAGCTAGTGCTTTTAATAAGAGGGGGATGACTCAACATAAAAGTAAATAGATAGGCCCTTCGCAGAGGGAAGCAGAGATTGGTAGAGGTGCAAGAGCTCGGTTTTGAAATAGAGATAAGTAATATTTTGAGCAGCATACTTTCATTGTCAACATAACAACTAAGAGATGGCGATCTCTTCCATGCTACACACATTATAGGCGGTTCCCAAACAGAATGGTAAAGTTTATACTCCCCCTCCACCAACAAGCATCAATCCACGGCTTGCTTGAAACAACGAGTGCCTCCAACATACATTAGGTCCCAGGGGGAGTTTTGTTTGCAATTAATTTTGATTTAGTTTGCACAAAGCATGGGACTGGGCATCCCGGTGACAAGCCATGTTCTCGTGAGTGAGGAGCGGAGTCCAATCCTCTTGAGAATAACCCGCCTAACATGGAAGATAGGGGCAGCCCTAGTTGATACATGAGCTATTCGAGCATACAAAACAGAATGATTATTTGAAGGTTTAGAGTTTGGCACATACAAATTTACTTGGAACGGCAGGTAGATACCGTATATAGGAAGATATGGTGGACTCATATGGGATAACTTTGGGGTTTAAGGGATTGGATGCACAAGCAGTATTCCGCTTAGTACAAGTGAAGGCTAGCAAAAGACAGGAAGCGACCAACTAGAGGCGACAACAGTCATGAACATGCATTAAAATTAATAAACATTGGATGCAAGCATGAGTAGGATATAATCCACCATGAACATAAATATCGTGAAGGCTATGTTGATTTGTTTCAACTACATGTGTGAACATGTGCCAAGTCAAGTCACTTAAATCATTCAAAGGAGGATACCACCCCATCATACCACATCACAACCATTTTAATAGCATGTTGGCACGCAAGGTAAACCATTATAACTCATAGCTAATCAAGCATGGCATAAGCAACTATGATCTCTAATTGTCATTGCAAACATGTTTATTCATAATAAGCTGAATCAAGAACAATGAACTCATCATATTTACAAAAACAAGAGAGGTCGAGTTCATACCAGCTTTTCCCATCTCAGTCAGTCCATCATATATCATCATAATTGCCTTTCACTTGCACGACCGAACGATGTGAATAATAATAATAGTGCACGTGCATTGGACTAAGCTGGAATCTGCGAGCATTCAATAAGCAGGAGAAGACAAGGCAATATGGGCTCTTTGTTAAATCAACAATAATGCATATAAGAGCCATTTCAACAATTTAATCATGGTCTTCTCCTATCGACCCCCAAAGAAAAGAAAAGAAATAAAACTATTTACACGGGAAAGCTCCCAACAAGCAAAAGAAGAACAGGAAATATTTTTTGGGTTTTCTTTTTAGTTATTACTTCTACAGCAAGAAAGTAAACTAACTAGAAGTTACTACTAATTATTTTGTTGTTTTCTTAAAGTTTAACAAACACACACAAGAAGAAAGCAGGAAAAAGAAAATAAACTAGCATGGATATTACAGTGAAAGAGTATGAGCACCGACATCTAGCAATAAGTGTGTGTGAACATAAATGTAATGTCGGTGAGAAATACGTACTCCCCCAAGCTTAGGCTTTTGTCCTAAGTTGGTCTATTGCCGAGGATAGCTGGCGGATACCCGTAGGTGTAGCTGGGGTCGCATCTTGCGATGAAGAGGACTCGGCGCCCTGCGGGTGGCAGCCACCTCAGATCCCAAGAATAAACAGATGGCGTGGAGGTTCATATTGTGGTTCCGGCTCTGGGGCTGGTGCAGGATTCCGATAGGCTTGAACGGCCGCCCACGGAACGTGGTGAGGACCTGCAGACAAGTTAAACAAAGAAGGAGCAGGCAAAGTAATAGTCTCAGGGTGATGTTTATCAAAGTACAGTTTATATTTAAGCTCCCCTTCACGACTCTTAACAATAAAATCATGTGCTAGCATACTCTTATAATCTAGATAAGCTCTAGGCAGCGATTTTTCTTCTTTCTCGAAATGCCTAATAGGTATGCTAAAGTATTCAGCTAGGCGTGAAGCATAAATGCCTCCAAAGATGGGGCCCTTAGTACGGTTCAGACTTAACCGTCTAGCAACAATTCCACCCATACTAACAGAGTTATTGCGGTATAAACCATGGAACAGAATGATAATATCAGGGACACTTAGGTTTCCACAGTTTCCACGACCAATCAAGCAACGACTAGCAAATAAGGCAAAGTGGTGTAAAACAGGAAAATGTATGCTAGTAATTCTTGCATCAGAAACCTTCCTGGTTTTTCCCATAGTGATAGTGTTAATAAATGCTTCCACTTCATTACGGTGTGGTTCATCTAAGGTACCCTCAAAGGGTATTTTGCAAATCTCGCAAAATTCAGCTAATGGCATCTTCTTAACAACGTCATATAAATGAAAATCTACTGATGGGGGTGATTCCTTAGGAAAAAAGTGGAAGTTTTGCACAAATATATTAGTGAGTAAGAGATACTGATGACGTTGGTCACGGAGGAAGTCGGTGAGGCCAGCATTCTCAATCAATAAATAAAAATCCTCATAAATTCCGGCTCTCCTCAAGAAGTCATCGGAAGGCCATTCACACGACCGGACCTTCGCAGTATGAGGCAAATTATATTTGGGCTTCTATGCTTCTTCATTTTGTTTTTCCTTCGAGCTTCGGCTCGACGAGCCCCTCAAAAGTCTCTTCATTATTTTCTGAAATAATCTGAAATTTTTAGTAACTTCAAACAAAAGTGAACCAACTTCAAATTGATAGCAACTACTCCTACAAGTGCCTAGAGCCTTTATCATACATTAGAACCACTTGGAACCATATAAATTTGACATGCAAGCTCAAGAACATGGTCACCTATGCAGCACAAATTTGCAATGAATAAAGCACTAGAACAAAAACTAATTGGACTAATGGAGGAGTCACATACCAAGGAACAATCTCCCCAAGCAGTTTTGTGAGAGGTGCTTTGAGCAAGGAGATCGAAAATCACAGCAACGGGGGTTGGAACTCTTGTTTGAGCCAGATATTTGTGTTTGTGGGAGGAACAAGAAGAGGATGGGTGCTGGAATAAGTGGAGGAGGGCCACCATGGGCCCACGAGGTAGGGGGCACGCCCAGGGGGGTAGGGCGCACCCTCCACCCTCGTGGCCAGGTGGCAGCTCCCCCCGCGGTAATTTTTGCACTAAAAATTCTCAAATATTCCCGAAAAAATCATATTTGGCATGGCATTCTGAGGATTTTTATTTTCGGGATATTTTTATATTGCACGGATAAATCAGGAAACAGACAGAAAAATACTATTTTTACTTTATTTCAACTAAATAACAGAAAGTATAAAGAGGGTACAGAAGGTTGTGCCTTCTAGTTTCATCCTTCTCATGATCATCAAAAGGAATCCACTAACAAGGTTGATCAAGTCTTGTTAACAAACTCATTCCGAATAACATGGAACTGGAGAAATTTCGAATAACACTAAGTTACCTCAACGGGGATATGCACATCCCATGTAATAAGAATATCATATTTCTTCTTGACAGTAGGAAGAGGAAATTCAAAACCTCCAAATATAATCGATGGAATTTTTCCAATAGAGTTGATGCTATAAACTTGAGGTTGTTTCCTCGGAAAGTGTATTGTATGCTCATTACCATTAACATGAAAAGTGACATTGCCTTTGTTGCAATCAATAACAGCCCCTGCAGTATTCAGAAAAGGTCTTCCAAGAATAATAGACATACTATCGTCCTCGGGAATATCAAGAATAACAAAGTCCGTTAAAATAGTAACATTCGCAACCACAACAGGCACATCCTCACACTACCGACAGGTATAGCAGTTGATTTATCAGCCATTTGCAAACATATCTCAGTAGGTGTCAACTTATTCAAATCAAGTCTACGGTATAAAGAGAGAGGCATAACACTAACACCGGCTCCAAGATCACATAAAGCAGTTTTAACATAATTCCTTTTAATGGAGCATGGTATAGTGGGTACTCCTGGATCTCCAAGTTTCTTTGGTATTCCACCCTTAAAAGTATAATTAGCAAGCATGGTGGAAATTTCAGCTTCCGGTATCTTTCTCTTATTAGTAATGATATCCTTCATATACTTAGCATAAGGATTTGTTTTGAGCACATCGATTAATCGCATACATAAAAGATAGGTCTAATCATTTCAGCAAAGCGCTCAAAATCCTCATCATCCTTTTTCTTGGATGGTTTGGGAGGAAAAGGCATGGGTTTCTGAACCCATGGTTCTCTTTCTTTACCATGTTTCCTAGCAACAAAGTCTCTCTTATCATAATGTTGATTCTTTGATTGTGGGTTATCAAGATCAACAGCAGGTTCAACTTCGACATCATTATCATTACTAGGTTGAGCATCATCATGAACATCATCATTAACATTTTCATTAGGTTCACGTTCATTACCAGATTGTGTTTCAGCATCTGAAATAGATATATCATTTGGATTCTCAGATGGTTCAACAATAGGTTCACTAGAAGTTTGCAACGTCCTATCATTTTTCTTTTTCTTCCTTTTAGAAGAATTAGGCACATCAGTATTATTTCTCTGAGAATCTTGCTCAATTCTCTTAGGGTGGCCTTCAGGATACAAAGGTTCCTAAGTCATTCTACCAGTTCTAGTAGCCACTCTAACAGCATAGTCAATTTTATTACTATTCATCTCATTAAGCAAATCATTTTGAGCCTTAAGTACTTGTTCTACTTGAGTGGTAACCATAGAAGCATGTTTGCTAATGAGTTTAAGTTCACATCTAACATTAGCCATATAATCACCCAAGTGTTTAATCATATAGGTATTTTGTTTCAATTTTCTACCAAAATAAGCATTAAAATTTTCTTGTTTGACAATAAAATTATCAAACTCATCCAAGCATTGCCTAGCAGACTTATAGTGAGGAATATCACCTTCATCAAATCTATAGAGAGAATTTACCTTTACTACCTGTGTCGGGTTATCGGGATCAGGAGGTTCTTCAATAGGTAATGGATCAAGATCATATGTTTCTTCACAAGTGTAAATTAAGACCATGTATTTCTTCAACAGGAGGTAAATTATTAACATCTTCAGCTTTAATACCTTTTTCTTTCATAGATTTCTTTGCCTCTTGCATATCTTCAGGACTGAGAAATAGAACACCTCTCTTCTTCGGAGTTGGTTTAGGAATAGGCTCAGTAATTGGTGCTGGAGATGGCTCAGGACATGCCCAATTATTTTCATTTGTCAACATATTATTCAATAGAATTTCAGCTTCATCCGGTGTTCTTTCCTTGAAAAGAGAACTAGCACAACTATCCAGGTAATCTCTGGAAGCATCGGTTAGTCCATTATAAAAGATATCAAGTATTTAATTTTTCTTAAGAGGATGATCAGGCAAAGCATTAAGTAACTTGAGAAGCCTCCCCCAAGCTTGTGGGAGACTCTCTTCTTCAATTTGCACAAAGTTGTATATTTCCTTTAAAGCAGCTTTTTCCTTATGAGCAGGGAAATATTTAGTAGAGAAGTAATAAATCATATCCTGGGGACTACGCACACAACCAAGATCCAGATAATTAAACCATATCTTAGCATCACCCTTTAATGAGAATGGAAATATTTTAAGGATATAAAAGTAGCGAGATCTCTCATCATTAGTGAACAGGGTGGCTATATCATTTAATTTAGTAAGATGTGCCACAACAGTTTCAGATTCATAACCATAAAAAGGATCAGATTCAACCAAAGTAATTATATCAGGATCAACAGAGAATTCATAATAATCCTTATCGGGAACACAAATAGGTGAAGTAGCAAAAACAGGGTCAGGTTTCATTCTATCTCTAAGAGATTCTTTACTCCATTTAACTAACAACCTCTTAAGTTCATTTCTATCCTTACATGCAAAAATAGCTGCAGAAGATTCCATATCAAAAACATAACCCTCGGGAATAGCAGGCATATCATCATCATCACTTTCATCAACATTATCAGTTTCAATAGTTTCTTTCTCTCAAGCCCTAGAAATTTGTTCATCAAGAAATTCACCAAGGGGCATAGTAGTATCAAGCATAGAAGTAGTTTCATCATAAGTATCATGCATAGCAGAAGTGGCATCATCAATAACATGCGACATATCAGAACAAATAGCAAAAGCAGGTTTAGGTGTCGCAAGCTTACTCATAACAGAAGGTGAATCAAGTGTAGAGCTAGATGGCAGTTCCTTACCTCCCCTCGTAGTTGAGGGATAAATTTTTGTCTTAGCATCTTTCAAGTTCTCAATAGTGTCCAGCAGATATAAATCCCAAGTAACTCAAAGAATAGAGCTATGCTCCCCGGCAACGGCGCCAGAAATTTGTCTTGATAACCCACAAGTGTAGGGGATCGCAACAGCCTTCGAGGGTAAAGTATTCAACCCAAATTTATTGATTCGACACAAGGGGAGCCAAAGAATATTCTCAAGTATTAGCAACTGAGTTGTCAATTCAGCCACACCTGGATAACTTAATATCTGCAGTAAGATATTTAGTAGCAAAGTAGTATGATAGTGGTGGTAACGGTAACAAAAGAGTAATGAAAGCAAAAGTAATATTTTTGGTATTTTGTATTGATTGTAACAGTAGCAACAGAAAAGTAAATAAGCGAGAACCAGTATATGGAAAAGCTCGTAGGCATTGGATCGGTGATGGATAATTATGTCGGATGCGGTTCATCATGTATGATCATAACATAGGGTGACACAGAACTAGCTCCAATTCATCAATGTAATGTAGGCATGTATTCGAATATAGTCATACGTGCTTATGGAAAAGAACTTGCATGACATATTTTGTCCTACCCTCCCGTGGCAGCGGGGTCCTAATGGAAACTAAGGGATATTAAGGCCTCCTTTTAATAGAGAACCGGAACAAAGCATTAGCACATAGTGAATACATGAACTCCTCAAACTATGGTCATCACCGAGAAGTATCCCGGTTATTGTCACTTCGGGGTTGTCGGATCATAACACATAATTGGTGACTATAGACTTGCAAGATAGGATCAAGAACTCACATATATTCATGAAAACATAATAGGTTCAGATATGAAATCATGGCACTCGGGCCCTAGTGACAAGCATTAAGCATAGCAAAGTCATAGCAACATCAATCTCAGAACATAATGGATACTAGGGATCAAACCCTAACAAAACTAACTCGATTACATGATAGATCTCATCCAACCCATCACCGTCCAGCAAGCCTACGATGGAATTACTCACGCACGGCGGTGAGCATCATGAAATTGGTGATGGAGGATGGTTGATGATGACGACAACGACGAATCCCCCTCTCCGGAGCCCCGAACGGACTCCAGATCAGCCCTCCCGAGAGGTTTTAGGGCTTGGCGGCGGCTCCGTATCGTAAAACGTGATGATTTCTTCTCTTTGTTTTTTTTTCTCCGAAATCCAATATATAGAGTTGGAGTTGGCGTCGGAAGGTCTCCAGGGGTCCCACGAGGTAGGGGGGCACGCCCTAGAGGGGGGGCGCCCCCCACCCTCGTGGACAGGGTGTGGGCCCTCTGGTCTTCATCTTTGGCGATGATTTTTTATTATTTTTTCTAAGATGTTCCGTGGAGTTTCAGGTCATTCCGAGAACTTTTGTTTTCTGCACATAAAACAACATCATGACAATTCTGCTGAAAACAACGTCTGTCCAGGTTAGTTCCATTCAAATCATACAAGTTAGAGTCCAAAACAAGGGCAAAAGTGTTTGGAAAAGTAGATACGACGGAGACGTATCAGTGACCAGTCCCTTTGCAGTAGAAGCACTTAGGCTCAGGCTTAGGTCCAGACTTGGGCTTCTTCACTTGAGCAGCAACTTGCTTGCCATTCTTCTTGAAGTTCCCCTTCCTCCCTTTGCCCTTTTCTAGAAACAAGTGGTCTTTTCAACCATCAACACTTGATGCTTTTCTCGATTTCTACCTTCGTTGATTTCAGCATCACGAAGAGCTTGGGAATCGTTTCTGTTATCCCTTGCATATTATAGTTCATCATGAAGTTCTAGTAAATTGGTGATAGTGACTAGAGAACTCTGTCAATCACTATCTTATCTGGAAGATTAACTCCCACTTGATTCAAGTGATTGTAGTACTCACACATTCTGAGCACATGCTCATTAGCTGAGCTATTCTCCTCCATCTTGTAGGCAAAGTGCTTGTCAAAGGTCTCATACCTTTCGACATGGGCATGAGTCTGAAATACTAATTTCAACTCTTGGAACATATCATATGCTCCGTGGCGTTCAAAACGTCTTTGAAGCCCCGATTCTAAGCCGTAAAGCATGTTGCACTAAACTATCAAGTAGTCATCATATCGAGCTTGCCAAGCGTTCATAACGCCGCATACTGCTCCTGCAATCGGTCATCACCTAGCGGTGCATCAAGTACATAATTCTTACGTAGCAATGAGGATAATCCTCGGATCACGGATCCAATCCGCATCATTGCTACTAACATCTTTCAACTTAGTTTCTCTAGTAACATATCAAAAATAAAACAGGGGAGCTAAACGCGAGCTATTGATCTACAACATAGATATGCTAATACTACCAGTACTAAGTTCATGATAAATTTAAAGTTCAATTAATCATATTACTTAAGAACTCCCACTTAGATAGACATCCCTCTAATCATCTAAGTGATCACGTGATCCATATCAACTAAACCATGTTCGATCATCACGTGAGATGGAGTAGTTTTTGAAGGAAATATGCCCTAGAGGCAATAATAAAGTTATTATTTATTTCCTTATATCATGATAAATGTTTATTATTCATGCGATAATTGTATTAACCGGAAACATGATACATGTGTGAATAAATAGACAAACAGAGTGTCACTAGTATGCCTCTACTTGACTAGCTCGTTGATCAAAGATGGTTATGTTTCCTAGCCATAGACATGAGTTGTCATTTGATTAACGGGATCACATCATTAGGAGAATGATGTGATTGACTTGACCCATTCCGTTAGCTTAGCACAGGATCGTTTAGTATTCTGCTACTGCTTTCTTCATGACTTATACATGTTCCTATGATTATGAGATTTTGCAACTCCCGTTTACCGGAGGAACACTTTGTGTGATACCAAACGTCTGCTACCTCTTGAGCACTGCGTTGGATTTCCCCGAAGAGGAGAGGATGATGCAGCAAAGTAGCGTAAGTATTTCCCTCAGTTTTTGAGAACCAAGGTATCAATCCAGTAGGAGGCCACGCACAAGTCCCTCGTACCTGCACAAAATGATAGCTCCTCGCAACCAACGCGATTAGGGGTTATCAATCCCTTCACGGTCACTTACGAGAGTGAGATCTGATAGAGATGTTAAATAATATTTTTGGTATTTTTTTTTGTAGCGACCAGACCCGAATGGATCTAGCGCTCTGTGCTCAGTGTCATCCCTGGATCGAGAATCTTGACACCACACAAGCCTTGAAGGATTTATGGCAGAGTAGCAATCACACACTTATTACATCGTTGTCCACAAGGGAACTGAATAAAAATATGGCTTAAGGCCATCTAATAATAACAGCGGAAGGCTTGGAAGATAAGCGAGTCCATCAACTCCAACGGCATCATTGAGTATAGAACCACGACCTAACACCTTACAAAGTAAATGCGAAAAGTCTGCAAGCGTGAAAAGTTGCAGCCCAAAACGGGTCAAGACACGGAATATCTTTGGAAATGTAACACATAAAGAGCAATGAATGAATAAGCCTATACTACATGCATATTTGGCTGGTGGTAAGGCTCTCTGTTACATTGCATAAAGCTGATTTTTCCCTACATCAAAGGAATAATTTTATTTAACTATCATGGTGGTTGTTAAACATTGAAGATGATTGATGACATCCTCAATCCCAATTAAAAGTACTCATCAAAACCCAATAACTTTTATTTAAAGTAACATGTTGAGACTCACATGATAATCAAGTACCGGATACTCAAATTGTCCATAACCGGGACACGGCTAATCATGATTAGTTTATACACTCTGCAGAGGTTTGCGCACTTTTCCCCACAAGACTCGATCGCCTCCGCTTGGTTCTCGCACTACATGGTGTTTGAGAAGCGGATGACCGAGACATAGTCTTTCGAAGCGCTAGCACCTTACATGTGGGTAGACCGTACCAACCTACATCCCCTACATCAGCTAGCCTACCCGTAAGAGTTCATACGACTTAGTCAACTATGCGAGCCCATAATTGGCTTGTGGCTGCACGGAAGTTTCAGTTTGAATAATCTTATGATCCCTTAGAGCACAGGTGGCGGTCCGAAGAAATACTGAGGCAAGTCTGATGGAAACAGGTGCCTCAATCCACCCGGATGTGTGTTAGGTTGCCACCTTAGATAAACCATTAATTAAACAATCTCACATCTGTCATGGATATTCACTCACCCAATCCACGTCTACTAGCATAGCATGGTATGAACAAGCAAGCGTAGAAGTAACTCCCAAGGTTTCATAAGTAAAAGCAGTAATAGGTACTACCTCAATCTACTTCCCAAACCCACAATTTAATTAGATCCTAATCATGCAAGTGTTTGAGGAATAGATCTAATGCATAAAACTGGGTATGAGAAGGGTATGATCAAAGTGTTACTTGCCTTGTCGATGATCCATGAGTCCTAGAGATTCAAGTAACAAGCGGCGCACTCCGGGTGATCTAACGAGACAAACAACAAGCATACAATAAGTACTCATCTAATGCAGGAAATCTCGAATAAAAGAACTAACCAGAAAGTTCAACTTAAGAACCCTGGTTGCAAAAGAATCGAATCAAAACAAATTCGAAAGTCGAAACTCGAGAGAAAGCGTCTCGGTTTAGCGATCGAAATTAGGTCAAAATTTCACAGTGGCAAAACTCTGTGAAAGTAGGATAATCGAACGGCGGTTTCGTTCTGAAACTCAGCGCTTGAATCACCGATTCCGATAAGCGGCGAGAAATAAAACAGTTTTGAAAATCGGATCGAAATCAAATCGAAAAATAACGGATTAAATCCGATTAAAAAGAAAAAGCGACGAACGAGTTAAATTGCGAGCGTTAGTTAACGAAACGAATCCAACGAGCGAGTTCACTGAAGCGAGCGGTTCGGTGAGCGTCCGTTAATTAAGAAAACCGAAAAAAAACCAATCTAGGTTTAAAAAAAACCGAACATTTTTAAAAAAAAAACCGGACGGTTCGGGAGAAACCGGATCGGGCGCGGGCGGCGGTGGCTACCTCGGTGATCGCGGGCGCTCAGGCTCGGGAGAGGCGGCGGGTCGGGAGGCGAGGCGGCGGTTCCGGCGACGGCGGCGTGCTCGGCGGCGAAGCGGCGGCGGCGTTTGGGCGGCGGCGGCGTTCGAAGCGGCGGCGGCGGCTCGGGTGGTCTAAAAGGCGGCGGGCGGCGATGAGAGAGAGAGAGGGGGCCGGTATTTAAGGAGGGGGAGGCGGCGGTTGCTTGGGAAGGCGACGGGAGCCGGGTCGGGCGGACTCGGGCGGCGGCGGGCTGCCGTCCCAGCGGGACTTCAGGCGGCGCGTCTTGAGGGACGAGGAGGTGGGTGGGCGGTGGCTGGGCTGGGCTGGGCTGGCTGGGCTGGTGGGCCTCGGTCCTCGGTCCAGTAGCGTTTTTTTAAATAAAATTTAAAACAAAACAAATAAAATAAATATCAAATGAACTCCAAATTAATTAAAACAAATTTTCTCCGACTCCTAAAATGAGTCGAACAAAATGAACTTTAAAAACAAAATACATGCATAAAATTTTTAAATGCTCATTTTTTGCCTAAGCAAAATAAATCTTCAAAACCCAAATTTGGTTTATTTATAATATCTTCATTTTCCTAATTGTTTGGGAAAGTCATATTATTCCCTCTCAAGATATTTTTATAGGAAAAACTTTATGAAGATAATTTAAATAATCCAATGATCCTATTTTCAAAATTTGAGAGATCCCAAATATGAAAATTATGAAACTTCCAACTCTCTCAGGGTCCTTGAGTTGCGTGAAATTTCTAGGATCGGAAAATGCGAGAAAATATGATATGCATGATGACCTAATGTATAACATTCCAAATTGAAAATTTGGGATGTTACAAACCTACCCCTTAAGATGAATCTAGCCCTCGAGATTCGGGTTAACTAGAAAATAGGTGAGGTGGTCCTTAAGCAAAACTTCCTCTCTTTCCCGGTGGCTTCATCCTCGGTGTGGTGGCTCCCTTGAACTTTGCAAAACTTGATAACCTTCTGCGGGTAACTCTGCTGGCATAATCGAGAATCTTGGTGGCTTTTCCTCATATGTCAAGTCATCCTTCAACTGAATTGCCTCCAGTGGCACTTGTGTCTCTTAACGGTACCTCTGCTATCTCGGGTGACATTTCTTCAAGCGAGAAACATGGAATACATCATGAACTCCGACAGTCCTTCCGCAATTCCAACTTATCATAACTTCTCCCATGCGTTGCAAAATCTTATATGGTCCAACGAAGCGGGTGCTAATTTTCCTTTAACTCCAAAGCGCTTCACTCCTCGGCGGGGATACTCTGAGATATACTCTGTCTCCAACTTCATACTCGATTGCTTTGCGCTTTGAATCGGCATAGCTCTTACATGCGGACTGGGCTACCTTGAGCCTGTCTCGAATCAACAACTTTCTGTTCAGACTCCTTAATCAAATCTGGTCCAAACAAGCGGCGATCTCGGTTTAGTCCCATGACAACGGTGTCCTGCACCTTCTTCCATACAAAGCCTCGAAAGGTGCCATCTTTAAACTGGTTTGGTAACTGTTATTGTAGGAAAATTCTGCATACGGCAAATTATCGTCCCAACTAGATCCATAATCTAGTGCACAAGCTCTCAGCATGTCCTCCAAGATCTGGTTGACTCTCTCGGTCTATCCATCGGTCTGTGGGTGGAAAGCTGTGCTGAATTCCAATCGGGTTCCCAATGTCTCGTGCAACTGGTTCCAAAATTTCGAAGTGAACTGGGTTCCTCTGTCTGATACAATGCTCCTCGGAACTCCGTGTAAGCATACAATTCTGGTCATGTATATCTTTGCCAACTTAGCACTGCTATAGGTAGTCTTATTTGGAATGAAATGGGCTACCTTGGTCAAGCGGTCGACTATGACCCAAATTGAGTCATATCTGAGCGGGTCTTTGGCAAACCTGTGATGAAATCCATGCCTAGTTTATCCCACTTCCATTCGGTATCGGCAATGGTTGTAACAATCCTGCTGGCCCGATGCTCGCCTTTACTTTCGACATACGTCACAAACTGCTACATACTCCGCAATATCCTTCTTCATTCCGGTCCACCAGAATATATTCTTCAAATCCAAATACATCTTGGTATTTCCTGGGTGAATCGAATAGGGTGAATCATGGGCTTCTTGTAAAATCAACTTCGATCTCGGGTCATTGGGCACATAAACACGGTCTTCAAACCATAGGGTATCGTGCTCATCCTCACGAAATCCTTTAGCTTTTCCTTTGCTCATTTTCTCCTTTATAGAGGCAACTTCCTTATCGCCTTTTGGGCTTCTCGATTTTGTCCATCGATGTCGATTGAATTTCCAATGCTGCTACATAGCCTCTCGGAACTATTTCCAAACATAGCTCTCGAAGGTCCTCGGCTAACTCATTGGGTATTCCTCCCATCATTAGGGTATTGGCGTGGCTCTTACGGCTCAATGCGCCTGCTACGACATTAGCCTTTCGGGTGATAATGCAATCTCATATCGTAATCCTTGATTAGCTCTAACCATCTCCTCATGCGAGATTCAATTCATACGTGTGAAGATGTACTTCAAACTCTTGTGATCCGTATATACTTCACAATGATTTCCAATGAGAAAATGTCTCCACGTCTTCAAGGCATGCACAACGGCTGCTAACTCCAAATCATGAGTGGCATAATTCAACTCATGGGGCTTAAGTTGTCGTGAAGCATCTGAAACAACTCTTCCTTCCTGCATAAGCACTGCTCCAAGTCCTCGGCGTGAAGCGTCATAATACACCTCATAATCCTTAGTTTGATCGGCAATATCAAAACTGGTGAGGTAACCAATCTTTTCTTCAACTCCACGAAAACTTGCCTCACAGTCCTCGGTCCATATGAATTTGTTTTCCTTCTTCAACAATTCTGTCATAGGCTTTGCAATCCTTGAGAAATTCTCAATGAATCTTGGTAGTATCCTGCGAGTCAAGGAAACTCGAATCTCTCCAACTGTCGTTGGTGCTTCCCATTTAATTCGGTCTCAACCTTTGTGGGGTCAACTGCTATTCCTTCTCCGGATATAACATGTCCAGAAATCCAACTTCCTTTAGCCAAAACTCACATTTGCTGAACTTGGCATACAAGCTGGTGTTCCTCGGTTTCTCAAAACCAATCTCAAATGTTCCTTGTGTTCCTCTTCATTCTTGAGAAAATCAAAATGTCATCAATGAACACCACGACGAACTTATCCAAAAACTCCATAAACACTTTGTTCATCAGGTTCATGAAATAGGCTGGCGCGTTAGTCAGTCCAAATGACATAACGGTATACTCATACAGTCCATATCTCGTGGTAAATGCTGTCTTGGGTATGTCTTGCTCCCGAATCTTCAACTGATGGTACCCTGATCGCAAGTCAATCTTAGAGAACACTTTGGCTCCTTGCAAGCGATCAAACAGATCATTTATCATCGGTAGTGGGTACTTGTTCTTGATTGTTACTTCATTCAATCCACGACAATCAACAACCATCCTCAACGATCCATCCTTCTTCTCCACCAATAAAACGGGTGATCCCCAAGGTGAGGAACTTGGGCGAATATAACCTTTATCCAATAGTTCCTTAATCTGCTTCTTAATTTCTGCCAAATCCTTTGCGGGCATCACTGACGGTCGCCCGATATCGGGCCTGTTCCTGGCAACAGCTCGATCAAAAACTCAATGTCTCTATCCGGTGGCATTCCTGGCAATTCTTCCGGAAATACATCAGGATAATCCTTCACCACTGGTACTTCTTCCTGTACCACTCCTGTTAAGCAATTAACTTGTGCTCTCCTCGGCTCGTGCCGTGATACATACTTAATCCTTCTTCCTTACGGTGTGGTGAGCAAAATTGACCTTGTGGTACAATCTATGTTTCCTCCATACTTTGATAACCAATCCATTCCTAATATCACATCCAATCCTTGGGATTCCGAACTATTAGGTGCGAGGGAAAACATAGTGTCCGATCCTTAGTGGCGATCGATCACACCATTTACTAGCCATGTACTCTGCTCGGGTGAGGTTACTAGCATGGGTGACCTAAGGGCTTGGGTTGGTAACTTGTACTTATCCACAAATCCCTTGATATGTATGAATGCGATGCACCGGTATCAAAAAGAACAACTGCAGATAAAGACTTAACCAAAAACTTACCGATTCTTGCATCGGGCTGATCTTCAACCTCCTCCACATCAATGTGGTTCACTTGTCCCCTGTTGAAAGGGTTGGGCTTCTTTCGAGCTTCCATTTCCATTTCCATTCGGCATTACAGGCAGTCATTTGCATAATGCCCATCTTGCGGCACTTAAAGCAAGTAATGTGACTCAGGTCTACCTTGGATGGTGTAGAGCGGGTTGGTGCGGTTCTGTCCGTTGCTTCCTCCATTCCGTTCCCATTCTTGGTGCCATTATGGTTGTCGAATTACCTCCTCCATGGGTATGCTGAAACTGAATTCCTGATTTAGGGGTATAACGAGGCTTCTGCTGGGATCTGAGTTATACTTCCCTTGTCCATACTTCCGCTTGCAGTTCTCAATTCTTGTTGCTTCCTTCAATCATGAGAGCTCGGTCTACTAACTCCTGGTAGTTATTAAAACTTTCTACCATCAACGGCATCTGAACTCATCATTTAGTCCTTCTAGAAACTTCTCTGTTTAGCTGCATCCGTAGTAGCGTCATCGGGGCATAACGTGCTAGTTTGCTAAAGTCATCCACGATCGCCAACAGTCCTTCCTCCTTGGCGTAAGTTGCGAAACTCACGCTTCTTCATGGCCATGGCTCCTGCTGAAACATGGGCTGCGAAAAGCTTGCTTGAAACTGATCCCATGTGGCGGTGTCTACGGGTAAGTGGCTGTGAAATTCTCCCACCATCTTCTGCGGGTCCTTCAAGCTGATGTGCTGCAAACTTCACTCTTTCACCATCGGTGCATCCTGCAGTGGTCAGCTCCTTCCTATCTTGCGGAGCCAGGTCATCTGCTACAATCGGCTCGGTGCTCTTTGGAATACACGGCGGGTTCAGTCTAAGGAAGCGAGTCGGATGATCCGCGGTGGTGGTGGTGGCGGTGGGTTGTTGTTGTTGTTGTTACGCACCAATGTTTGAATCGGGGTATTCTGCTGCTGGATCAATTGGGTGATCTCTGGCGGAAAAGCGAATCCGGGTCGCGTCTCGGAGGCATCGATGGGTTTAGAAAAGAAGAGAATGTAGAATAGAATGAGGTCTAAGGAATCACTACCCAAATGCACATGAGCAAATGCACACAAAATCACTTCATTCAATCAAACAAGGGTTACAACGATCTAACTATCGCAAAAGTGTGTGTACTATAAAGGTTTACATGGAGGAAATACTACTAATATGTGGGGACTTCTACTAATTTGAACGGTGGAAGACTCCATGATGTACGCTCGACCGTCTTCAAAATCGGGTTCACTTGGATCCGAATCGAGTCGTCGATGTTGATGTAGTCGATTGGGTATTCGACATACTGGTCTTCATTCTGGCGCCAACTTCTTCTTGAGTTCTTGATCTCGTACTTAAGATCGTTATTGTGTCTTGCGAGCTACGATCTCGTCCATGTAGTCCTTGCGTGTAGTCTTTAGTTCTTCTTCCAATTCGATGATCCTTTCCTTCGTCTTCTGCAACTCCAACATGTCATTGCACATTTGGTTCTCCTGGCGTCGAATGTGCTGATTTAACTCCTGGATGAATGCTGCAATGGATCTATCCTTCTTGGTGTTGACGACGTCCCAGTTGTCATCTCGGCGTCCGCAAATCTGGTAGATGGTGTCCTTGAGATCTTCTTGATAGACCTCTCCAATGCGTCCCATGGTGATGTGAGCTGCCCTGCTCTTTCCCAGACTCCAAGTGGGTGCACTGAAAACACTATCTATAGGCTTGGTGATTGGGGCGAATGTCCTTCCTGGAACGTGAGCATGAATCTTCCAGCGCTCCTCTTGAGCGAGTGGCGTTGAAAGTCCGGTGAAGCTTGGTAATCCAATGTTCAGGTACTTAGTAACTTCCTTCAAGTGAAATCCAAAAGGTGTGCCTTCATCCGGTTGGGTGTACTTGATCTTCGCGTCCGTCATCCTAAAGAGAGTAGAAAAGATGAGGAGTTAGAAAATGAGAAGAGAGAGTGATCTATGGCTTTAACTTAGTGGTCGTGTCCTACAGTCAACGTGTGCTCTGATACCATTCTCTGTAGCGACCAGACCCGAATGGATCTAGCGCTCGTGCTCGATGTCATCCTGGATCGATGAATGACACCACACATGATTTGAAGGATTTATGGCGAGTAGCAATCACACACTTATTACATCGTTGTCCACAAGGGAACTGAATAAAAATATGGCTTAAGGCCATCTAATAATAACAGCGGAAGGCTTGGAAGATAAGCGAGTCCATCAACTCCAACGGCATCACTGAGTATAGAACCACGACCTAACACCTTACTGTAAATGCGAAAAGTGCAAGCGTGAAAAGTTGCAGCCAAAACGGGTCAGCACACGGAATATGCTGGCAATGTAACACATAAAGAGCAATGAATGAATAAGCCTATACTACATGCATATTTGGCTGGTGGTAAGGCTCTACGGTTACATTTGCATAAAGCTGATTTTTCCCTACATCAAAGGAATAATTTTATTTAACTATCATGGTGGTTGTTAAACATTGAAGATGATTGACAGCATCCTCAATCCCAATTAAAAGTACTCATCAAAACCCAATAACTTTTATTTAAAGTAACATGTTGAGACTCACATGATAATCAAGTACCGGATACTCAAATTGTCCATAACCGGGGACACGGCTAATCATGATTAGTTTATACACTCTGCAGAGGTTTGCGCACTTTTCCCCACAAGACTCGATCGCCTCCGCTTGGTTCTCGCACTACATGGTGTTTGAGAAACGGATGACCGAGACATAGTCTTTCAGAAGCGCTAGCACCTTACATGTGGGTAGACCGTACCAACCTACATCCCCTACATCAGCTAGCCTACCCGTAAGAGTTCGTGACGACTTAGTCAACTACATGAGCCCATAATTGGCTTGTGGCTGCACACGGAAGTTTCAGTTTGAATAATCTTATGATCCCTTAGAGCACGGGTGGCGGTCCGAAGAAATACAGGCAAGTCCTGATGGAAACCAGGTGCCTCAATCCACCCAGATGTGTGTTAGGTTGCCACCTTAGATAAACCATTAATTAAACAATCTCACATCTGTCATGGATATTCACTCACCCAATCCACGTCTACTAGCATAGCATGGTATGAACAAGCAAACGTAGAAGTAACTCCCAAGGTTTCATAAGTAAAACAGGTAATAGGTACTACCTCAATCTACTTCCCAAACCCACAATTTAATTAGATCCTAATCATGCAAGTGTTTGAGGAATAGATCTAATGCATAAAACTGGGTATGAGAAGGGTATGATCAAAGTGTTACTTGCCTTGCTGATGATCCGCGAGTCCTAGAGATTCGAAGTAACAAGCGGCGCACTCCGGGTGATCTAACGTAGACAAACAACAAGCATACAATAAGTACTCATCTAATGCACAGGGAAATCTTGAATGAAAGAACTAACCAGAAAGTTCAACTTAAGAACCCTGGTTGCAAAAAGAATCGAATCAAAACAAATTCCGAAAGTCGAAACTCGAGAGAGAAACGTCTCGGTTTAGCGATCCGAAATTAGGTCAAAATTTCACAGTGGCAAAACTCTGTGAAAGTAGGATAATCGGAACGGCGGTTTCGTTACGAAACTCCAGGCGCTTGAATCACCTGATTCCGATAAACGAGCGAGAAATAAAACAGTTTTGAAAATCGGATCTGAAATCAAATCAGAAAAATAACGGATTAAATCCGATTAAAAAGAAAACGACGAACGAGTTAAATTGCGAGCGTTAGATAACAGAACGAATCCAACGAGCGAGTTCACTGAAGCGAGCGGTTCGGTGAGCGTCCGTTAATTAAGAAAACCGAAAAAAAACCAATCTAGGTTTTTTAAAAAAAAACCGAACATTTTTTAAAAAAAAACCGGACGGTTCGGGAGAAAACCGGATCGGGCGCGGGCGGCGGTGGCTACCTCGGTGATCGCGGAGGGCTCGAGGCTCGGGAGAGGCGGCGGGTTCGGGAGGCGAGGCGGCGGGTTCGGCGGCGCGGCGTGCTCGGCGACGAGGGCGGCGGCGGCGTTCGAAGCGGCAATGGCTCGGGTCGGTCAAGGGTGGCGGGCGGCGATGATGAGAGAGAGAGAGGGGGCGGGGTATTTAAGGAGGGGGCGGCGGTTGCTTGGGAAGGGCGACGGGGGCCGGGTCAGGCGGACTCGGGCGGCGGGCCAGGCTGCCGTCCGAAGCGGGACTTCAGGTGGCGGCGTCTTGGGGAGACGAGGAGGTGGGGCAGGCGGCTGGGCAGGGGCTGGCTGGCTGGGCAGTGGGCCTCGGTCGAAGCGTTTTTTTAAATAAAATTTAAAACAAAAACAAATAAAATAAATATCAAATGAACTCCAAATTAATTAAAACAAATTTTCTCCGACTCCTAAAAATGAGTCGAACAAAATGAACTTTAAAAACAAAATACATGCATAAAATTTTTAAATGCTCATTTTTGCCTAAGCAAAATAAATCTTCAAAACCCAAATTTGGTTTATTTATAATATCTTCATTTTTCCTAATTGTTTGGGAAAGTCATATTATTCCCTCTCAAGATATTTTTATAGGAAAAACTTTATGAAGATAATTTAAATAATCCAATGATCCTATTTTCAAAATTTGAGAGATCCCAAATATGAAAATTATGAAACTTCCAACTCTCTCCGAGGGTCCTTGAGTTGCGTGAAATTTCTAGGATCGGAAAATGCGAGAAAATATGATATGCATGATGACCTAATGTATAACATTCCAAATTGAAAATTTGGGATGTTACATTTTTGGTATAAAGATGCAAAGTGAAAAGTAAAAGGCAAAGTAAAAACAAAGCAAGTATTAAAGTGATGGAGATTGATATGATGAGAATAGACCCGGGGGCCATAGGTTGCACTAGTGGCTTCTCTCAAGAGCATAAGTATTCTACGGTGGGTGAACAAATTACTGTTGAGCAATTGACAGAATTGAGCATAGTTATGAGTATATCTAAATATGATCATGTATATAGGCATCACGTCCAAGACAAGTAGACCGAAACGATTCTGCATCTACTACTATTACTCCACTCATCAACCGCTATCCAGCATGCATCTAGGGTATTAAGTTAAAAACATAGTAACGCCTTAAGCCAGATGACATGATGTAGAGGGATAAATTCATGCAATATGATAAAAACCCCATCTTGTTATCCTCGATGGCAACAATACAATCGTGCCTTGCAACCCTTTACATCAATGGGTAAGGACACGCAAGATTGAACCCAAAGCTAAGCACTTCTCCCATTGCAAGAACTACCAATCTAGTTGGCCAAACCAAAAGGATAATTCGAAGAGACTTGCAAAGATAAACAATCATACATAAAAGAATTCAGAGAAGATTCAAATATTATTCATAGATAAGCTGGATCATAAACCCACAATTCATCGGTCTCAACAAACACACCGCAAAAAGAAGATTACATCGAATAGATCTCCACGAGAGAGGGGGAGAACATTGTATTGAGATCCAAAAAGAGAGAAGAAGACATCTAGCTACTAGCTATGGACCCGTAGGTCTGAAGTAAACTACTCACACTTCATCGGAGGGGCTATGGTGATGATGTAGAAGCCCTCCGTGGTGGATGCCCCCTCCGGCGGAGCTCCGGAACGGGCCCCAAGATGGGATCTCGTGGATAAAGGAAGTTGCGGCGGTGGAATTAGGTTTTTGGCTCCTGTCGGTGTCAAAACCGGCGGATCTCGGGTAGGGGGTCCCGAACTGTGCGTCTAGGCGGATGGTAACAGGAGACAAGGGACACGATGTTTTTATCCAGGTTCGGGCCCTCTCTATGGAGGTAATACCCTACTCCTGCTTGATTAATATTGATGGTATGGGTAGTACAAGAGTAGATCTACCACGAGATCAAGGAGGCTAAACCCTAGAAGCTAGCCTATGGTATGATTGTTGTTCGTCCTACGGACTAAAACCCTCCGGTTTATATAGACACCGGATAGGTTAGGGTTACACAGAGTCGGTTACAATGGTAGGAGATCTACATATCCGTATTGCCAAGCTTGCCTTCCATGCCAAGGAAAGTCCCATCCGGACACGGGACGAAGTCTTCAATCTTCTATCTTCATAGTCTTGGAGTCCGGCCGTGATGATAGTCCGGCTATCCGAACACCCCCTAGTCCGGGACTCCCTCAGTAGCCCCTGAACTAGGCTTCAATGACGATGAGTCCAGCGCGTTGATTGTCTTCGGCATTGCGAGGCGGGTTCCTCCTCCGAATACTTCATAGAAGGTTTTGAACACAAGGATAGTGTCCGGCTCTGCAAAACAAGTTCCACATAACACCGTAGAGAGAATACTTTTTGCACAGATCTGCTGACGTATTCCGCGGCGTGACGTCACACCACGGCAAGGCCTTTATATGAATCGTTTTTTACTGTTCCCACCTCGGCGTGTTTAGCGAGGCGGTTTCCTTGGCACGTCTTATCAAAGCATAGATCGTGCCCCCTTATTCCGGGATTCTCATCCATACGGACGTGGGTAACCCATCCGCGCCATTGATTACGGCGCTTGGGAAATAAGCGAGTTTTACCAGGCTGGTGGGGGACGCATAGCTCCGTCCGTCTATATAAGGGAATAAGGATCCACCTTCTCACCTACGCCTTCTTCCTCCTTTGCTTATCCATTTCCGCGCACTCGAGCTCCAGCGCCCAAGTCCGCACATCCCACCTCAACCTTTCTCCAATCATGTCAGGAGCGGGAGGCAGGTGGATGGCCTCCTCCATCACGGAGGGGCACATCGCAAGACTGCGGGAGGCCGGATACTTGTCCGGCAACATCGCGCATAGGCTTCCCGACGAGGGGCAGCTCATTCCGACCCCTGGGCCCCGTGAGAGGGTGGTGTTCCTCCCCCACTTTCTCCGCGGACTAGGTTTTCCTCTTCACCCATTTGTCCGGGGGCTCATGTTCTACTATGGCCTGGACTTCCACGACCTGGCCCTGAATTTTATCCTCAACATCTCGGTGTTTATCGTCGTGTGCGAGGCCTTCCTCTGCATCCAGCCCCACTTCGGCTTATGGCTGAAGATCTTCAATGTCCGGCCGAAGGTAGTGGGTGGCCGTCAAGCGGAGTGCGGAGGCGCCATGGTTGACAAGATGGCCAAAGTCCCATGGCTCGAAGGCGCCTTCGTGGAGACAATAAAGGGGTGGCAATCGGGGTGGTTCTACATCACGAGCCCATAACACCAAATGGGTGGCGGCCCCAATTTAGATCTGGCTTCCCCACATGGCTCTCGTCATGGAAAGAGACGGGCTGACATGGGGAATTGGACGAGACATCCGGACTTCAAACATGCGTCCAAACCTGGTGGCCAAGAATCTTAGGCTTGTCGATGTAATCCATGTGATGCTCATCCGCGGATTCTCCCATGCCAACAACGGGCTTTTAACTTGTGGAGTTCGATCGGCACAGCAGCACAAACCTTGAACCGGCTCTTGACGATGCGTGCGAAGATGCCTAGAAAGTCTTGTTCAAAGGCGCCAAGCCCAAACATCTGCTACCAAAGATCGCGGATACAGCTCATAGCGTCAAGCGGCGAGGTGAGTTATTTTACCCTTTACGGGACTCTTTTTCATAGATTGACTCTACATGGGATCTAAAACTCCCTAATCTTTGGCAGGACTGGCTGAAGGCGTCCGGACAGATTAACTTGTCCGGCTCCTTTGCCGAAGACCAATGGACGCCCGATTGCCAGGGCTGCTGGCTCCGGCACCATGTGGTGCGGAGAAGAAAACCAAGAAGGAGGCCACGGGAACTCGAAGGAGCTCCGGCGCGAGTCTTGTCGATTCAAGCGGAATCTTCTCCGAAGATGAGGAGGAAGAGGAAGAAGCTCCTCCCAGTGAGAGAGGAGAAAAAAGGAAGGCCGCCCGGTGGGAGGCGGAGGGTCAGAAGGAAGAACCCTTCCTCCGGACTTCTCCACCAACGTCGGCGACGACGAGGAGAACTGGCCTACAAGGGCCAAGCCCTGGCGAGATCGTAAGTGTCCGGATACCCATGGTTTTTATTATTGCAGTGTTCTCTAATGTTGAACAACCGTGCAGCCCGCCCAAGGGCGAGTACGCCGATTCATCGGCGGGTCCACAGGCTCGTCGGAAATGGAGAGTACCGCTTCCGACCGCCTCCTCGCCTCACGCTGCAGAACAACGCGCGGTGGGGCCCCAAGGGGCTTGGTCAAGAGGAGGTAGCACAGGAGGTGCCACAAGCGACCTCCCGGACTCAGCCTGGGGGCAAGATCCCGGGGCTCTAAGCCCGACCCTCGTCCGGACTCCATGTCGGAACCATCAGTGGTTCGAAGTCGGACAGCGGATCCTTCGCAAGAAGGTAAGGCGCCGGTGTCCTCCGTCCAACCGGAGGCACCGGATAGCTCTGAGGCGCTTAACAGCGCTTCCATCAGGAGGAGCACCGCCTTTGTTATGAGTGCGGTGATCCGGACAGATTCGATCCGCCAAAGCGGATGACCAAGCTATACCAGCCTTCTAACAAGCTTTGAGGTAAGTTTTAGAATATGTAAAAATATAACCGCATAGAAAGTGGCCTGATGCTTAGTTCGGTGTTGGAAAGAAAAGCCGGACTAAGGATCTAAAAAGATATCTGTGAGTCTAACATAAGTATGTCAATATGGGAATGCAGGCTGCGCTGCTGACCTCTGCCGCACTGACTGCGGAGGTCAATGTATTGAAGCAGAACCTCGAGCGGTCCGAGAACGAGCTCGGACAAGCCAAGAAGGAGCTCGAGGACAAGGAAGGTAAGTAATACCTTATTAAAGAAATACCTTATAGAAAAGGTTTTGGTTGCGAAAAATAACGGGAATAACATGGGTACTGCAGGGGCCACGAACAAGTTGGCGACCCTGAAGGAAGCGGTGTCCGTGGCCGAAAACAAAGCGGCTGCAGAACGAACCGAGCGAGAGAAGGGGGAGGCGCAGCTGGCCAAGGTACGGCAAGAGCTCCAAGCTCGTGGAAAAACACGAGTTTGGGCGTGACTCGAACTCGAGAGTCCAAGCTCGCCTCGGCTCTTGAGAGTGCCAAAGCTGCTAAGGCCGAGGCCCAAAAAGCCCTCCAAGAAATTGAGTCTTTAAAGAAGATAGCAGCGGGTAAGGCATTCTTTATGCAAAGCAAGCATGTGAAAGTGAATTACCTATTACTTACCCAGATTCGGAGCTCTCCAGGAGCATTCGCAGATTTGCCCCGTAGTGCGTCTGACGCTGCCGCATTCTACCGCACCAAGGAGGGGAGCTCCATGGAGAAGGTGTTCTGGTCTCAGTATGCTGAGGCCGACCATCCGGTGCCCCTGAGCGACCAGCTGAAACAGCTGGTCGAGCTCCATAAGGTCGCCGAACAGGCCATGAAGGGCCTTATAAGCGGTTGTGGCCATTGGAGGCCATGCCGGGAGCTACTTGGCTTGGTGCAGCGGTGGTGAATGTCATCCATGGCTTGAAGTCATCAAGCGCTCCGTCTGTATTGAAGGTGTCTCTCGGGCCCTTGCCCGTGCTAAAGTCTGCTGAGGCAAGCTGGATGTGGAGAGGCTTGTGACAGACAGGCCACCGAAGGGCCATGAGCATCGCACGCCCGAAATGTACTATGAGGGCCTCTGAAAGGTGCCCGCCAAATAGCGGATGAGTGCTCCAAAGATGTAATTTTGAATAAACTCGCATTTGTTATCACATGCGCTGAAAACTTGTTCATATCGCTAAGCAACGCTTATTAATTTAAAATATTACCTTACGTGTGGCCGTTTATCAAATTTGAGAGATGGCAAGTCGTTGGCTTCATCCCCATGCCACGAGTGCTGGGGTGTTGAGATAAACTTGAGCACTCTTGTTCCCATTCTTGGGTCCATCTAGGAGGCGCTCAACACAACGAACAAGGCAACCGGACTTATAATGCTTGAACACTCTCACTTAGCCATAGAATTCTATAATTTTAAATTTCGTGAAGCCCCTAGTATTCGGAAGACCGAGTTCGAGGCGCTATCACGCCTTGGCGGACAATTCCGGTTCCTCGCTCTAAGCGGCATAAGTCTTCTGGACCGAAAAACCTCTCGAACAGCGACCGGCTCTCGCCCTATCATGACGGTCAGTTTTAGCTTTCTCCATCGAGGTGCTCGACCCAGCATAAGCTGGGGCACAATCGCGATGGTTCTCCGGTGCTACCTTAGCCGATATAGCGGGCGTAAGGTACCAAAACACGGGGCCGGGCAAACCAACTATTGACCCAAGACATGATTCGGAGCCAATTCATATAATGCTATAAGTTCGGGGTGCCGCACTTGTGAAAGTGTTCGGACTTCTCACACCATAATTTTGGGATACTTAAGCCCCTGGTGTATTGGCCGTACCAAAGTGTACGGTTGCAACATGTCATGAAATGAACACATGTATATAAAAAGGAAGTAGAGCAATAATAAGCAAAAGCTGTGTATTGTTTTATTCAAAAAGGTACTGCAATGGAAGCAGAATGATACAAATAGTGCGATAAGCAAGGGATGGGACTATCTAACATGTCCCCCTCCAGGGGTAAGCTGCTGGATGATATGTAAAACAGGTATAATGCTCGTAATAGAGACCACCTGAACACTCGACGTGGCTTTCCGCTTCCACGATTGTTGCATCGTGAGTTCGGCGATTCGAGTGCGGACAGGACTTCTCAAAGGCGGAGTCTGAAAGTAAAAAAGGAAGAAAGAGAAAAGGAAAAAGAAGTGACACAAGCGGGGCCACAGTGCGGTCGAGCCGCATTCTTGGCGTGTCGTTGTCTTTCCCCTCCCCATATGCCCATGGTATCTCCAGAGCGTAATTATGTACGCGTAATACTACCTTCGCAATTTCGCGAGGGCTGGGGTTGGGGCTGGATTGCTACTTGTGCTTGAATCGTGCCAGGTGGTCTTCTTGCAGGTTACTCCGAGCGCGCTTGGCGGTGTCCGGACGCTTAGTGGCCGGACTCGAGAATTGTCGTGAGAGGCTGCTTTGCACCTCCGCCGCGAGGACGCCGTATGCTCCTCCGTTCGGAGAGGCGTTCGGTGTTCCATTGACCATGATTACTCCTCGAGGGCCTGGCATCTTGAGCTTGAGGTATGCGTGGTGCGGCACCGCATTGAACTTTACAAATGCGGTTCGTCGAAGCGATGCATGATAACCGCTGCGGAATGGGGCGATGTCGAAGATTAACTCTTCGCCGGAAGTTATCCGGAGATCCGAAGACCACTTGAGTGTGGTGAGCCTGTACAATTGGCCTCTACACCGGTATGGCGCCTTTAAAGGTCGTCTTTGTAGGTTTAATCCTTGAGGGTCTATGCCCATTTCGCCTTGTGTCACGATAAAGCAGGTTCAGGCTGCTACCGCCGTCCATCGGGACTCGGTGAGGTGAAGTCCGTCAATAATTGGGTCAAGAACCAATGGGGCGAAGCCGCCGTGGCGGATGCTAGTGGGGTGGTCCTTGATCGAAGGTGATCGGGCAGGAAGACCATGGGTTGAACTTTGGGCGACTTGCTCCATCGCATTTCGTCCGTAGTGCGCTTCCGCTCCCTTTTGGGTATGTGGGTTGCGTATATCATGTTCACTATCCGCACTTGTGTGGGAAAACCTTCTGTCCTCTATTGTTCGTGGCGGGGCTCTTCCTCGTCATCGCTATACAGCCCTTGTCATTGAGTTCGGCACTTAACTTGCTCGCTTGCTTGAACACCCAACAATCCTGTTAGTGTGATTGGCTGGTTTTTGAAGTGCCATGTATTTGGCACAAGCGATCGAGTATGCGGTCCAAGTTGGGCCGGGCCTGGTATTTCTTTTGAATGGCTTCTTCCTTGACGGGTTTAGAGCCTCTGAATCCGGCATTGGGCCGTATCTTGATATTATCACCTTTAATGCGGCGCTTGTTCTTATTCGTACGCGACCTGCCATTGTTGTCCTTGGTATCCGGATTATCGGGATGTTTGGCCAAGTTGTTGCTTGAGCTAGCCAGCTGTCCTCTCCGCACAAAAGCGAGTCATGAGGGTTGTGAGGGCTGCCATAGATTTGGCTTTTCTGTCCCGGTGCGGGTAAGCCACTCGTCGCGGATGTTATGTTTGAAGGCTGCAAGGGCCTCTGCATCCGAACAGATCAACGATTTGATTTTTCTTCGTTAGGGCGGAGTCGAATTATGCGGCGATTCTTACGGCTGCTGAATTATGTAGCTAAGGTCATCGGCGTCGGTGGTCGCACATATGTGCCCTGGAAGTTATCAAGGAATGCGGCTTCCGGTCCTCCCAACAACCAATTGATTCTTTGGCAAGCTATTGGGCCAATGTCGAGCTGGTCCTTTAAGCTTGAGTGGGAGGTATTTGATGGCATGTAGATCATCACCGCGGGCCATGTGGATGTGGAGGAGATAATCCTCGATCCGGACCGCAGGATCTGTGGTACCATCATATGATTCGATGTTTACGGGCTTAAAGCCCTCGGGATTTGATGATCCATTACTTCATCGTGAAGCATAGTGGGTGTCTTGGCGCCTCTGTATTGGGCTATATCACGGCGTAGCTCATATGAGCTTTGTCTCTTGTGTTCGCCCGGCCGGTTTTGCTATATCCGCGTGACGGTAATCGTCCCGCATTGCTGGGCGCCCCGCGATCCGTGGATCGATCTTGTATGTTTTGCCTTATCCTCAATATATCTACTTAAGTCCGTAGCGTTTTCCGTGCCTTGGTACTTTTGAGCGGCGTCGGGGTGTGGCTTGGCGGAGGGTCTAGAGGCCTCTCTATCGCGGCCACGGGGGTGGCGGTCTGCCATGTCATGTCTTTGGTGACTTGGGTGCTTCCTCCTCTAGTCGAGGCAGCGGCCTGCGTTTGGGGTAGCTTTTGGAGGGCGTTCGAGTTCATACTCTTGGCTGCAAGGACTTGATCCATCTGTCGACTAGCAGGTCTTGGTCAGCTCTAAGCTGTTGCTGCTTTTCTTGAGGCTGCTTGCCGTGGCTATAAGCCTGCGTTTGAAACGCTCCTGTTCGGCGGGATCCTCAGGCACGACAAACTCGTCGTCGTCAAGGCTTGCCTCATCTTCGGAGAGAGGCGCATAATTATCGTCATCAACCTCTCTTTCTGCCACACTGTCGTGCAGACTTGCTTCTCCCTCCTCCTGCTTGAGTCCTGCTGGAGGGTTCTCTTAAATCCTTGTCAGGGGTGTTATTATCTCCCGTGCCGAAATCACCAAATTTTTATTGTGGCGGGATTTAGAGCGGCGCCGCTGTCGTCGGCGCTTCGGCTGTTTCTTGGAGGGGTCATCCTCCGTTGTTTCCTTGCCGTTCCCATATTTTGGGATGTCCACCATATATATGTCATATGACGAGGTGGCCTTCCAGTGCCCTGTAGGCGTTGGGTCTTGGTCGTCTCCGGCATCGTCGTCCATACCGTCGGTGTCTTCAGAGTCGTAGTCTAGCATGTCGGTTAAATCATCGACAGTGGCTACAAAGTGGTGGTGGGTGGGCGTTGAATTTCTTCGTCGTTCGCATCCCAACCTTCTGTCCGTAGTCCGGCCGGGCTCTCGGATAAAGAGAGACTTTAGTGAATTCAGGATGTCGCCAAAGGCGAGTCTTGAAAGATGTCTGCGGCTGTGAACTCCATAGCAGGCGCCCAATCAGATTCGATTAGCAAAGGCGCGGAGGTTGGTCCGGAGAGAATCTGGCACCTTGGAGTCGAGGTCTTCGCAAAGGACAGGGATGGAGTTCAGCTCGAATGCCGTAGAGATTGTAGCCCCCGAGGCGGTGTCCAACGACTCGTCCTCGATCGGGGAATCCGGCTCCGGATTAAGGGTCGGGCGGATCTTGAGTGCGGCCTCGAGGGCTTTGTTCGGCTGCGAGCTAGATCATGCCCATCGAGACAAAGTCTGGCGGCGCTTAGCTGCGGCTCGAATCTGTCGAAGATCAAGTCTCCGCGGATATCGGCTGTATAGTTTAAACTTCCAAATCTGACGATGGCGGGCGTAGCTTCGATCTGCTCCGGATGGCCAGCGAATTGGCCCATGATGCAAAGCCGCCGAACACGAAGATCTGTCCGGGAGAAAAGTCTCACCTGGACCGCGTCGTTGTTGATGATCGTAGGAGCCATCGGGCCTATCGGTGGCGACACGGAGGAACTCTCAATGAAAGCACCAATGTCGGTGTCAAAACCGGCGGATCTCGGGTAGGGGTCCCGAGCTGTGCGTCTAGGCGGATGGTAACAGGAGACAAGGGACACGATGTTTTACCCAGGTTGGGCCCTCTCGATGGAGGTAATACCCTACTCCTGCTTGATTAATATTGATGATATGGGTAGTACAAGAGTAGATCTACCACGAGATCAAGGAGGCTAAACCCTAGAAGCTAGCCTATGGTATGATTGTTGTTAGATCCTCGGACTAAAACCCTCCGGTTTATATAGACACGGATAGGTTAGGGTTACAGTCGGTTACAATGGTAGGAGATCTACATATCCGTATCACCAAGCTTGCCTTCCACGCCAAAGAAAGTCCCATCCGGACACGGGACGAAGTCTTCAATCTTGTATCTTCATAGTATTGGAGTCCGGCCGTGACGATAGTCCGGCTATCCGGACACCCCCTAGTCCGGGACTCCCTCAGCTCCCGTTCTGATCGTTTGGGGGTACATAGGTATATATAGGAGGAAGGAGTACGTCGGTGGAGCAACAGGGGGCCCACGAGGCAGGGGGCGCGCCCCCCACCCTCGTGACCGCCTCTTTTGTTCCTTGGAGTAGGGTCCAAGTCCCCTGGATCACGTTCAGTGAGAAAATCACATTTCTGAAGGTTTCATTTGGTTTGGACTCCGTTTGGTATTCCGTTTCTTCGAAACACTGAAATAGGCAAAAAACAGCAATTCTAGGCTGGGCCTCCGGTTAATAGGTTAGTCCCAAAAATAATATAAAAGTGGAAAATAAATCCCAATATAGTCCAAAACAGTAGATAAAAGTAGCATGGGGCAATCAAAAATTATAGATACGTTGGAGATGTATCAGGCATCCCCAAGCTTAATTCCTGCTCGTCCTCGAGTAGGTAAATGACAAAAAGAGATTTTTTTGATGCGGAGTGATACTTTGGCATAATTTCAATGTAAATCTTCTTAATGGTGGTATGAATATTCAGATCCGAAAGATTCAAGACAAAAGTTCATATTTACATAAAAATAATAATACTTCAAGCATACTAACTAAGCAATTATGTCTTCTCAAAATAATATGGCCAAAGAAAGTTATCCCTACAAAATCATATAGTCTGGCTATGCTCCATCTTCCCCACACAAAATATTTAAATCTTGCACAACCCCGATGACAAGCCAAGCAATTGTTTCATACTTTAACATTTTCAAAACCTTTTCAATCTTCACGTAATACATGAGTGTGAGCCATGGATATTGCACTATATGTGTAATAGAATGGTGGTTGTGGAGAAGACAAAAAGGGAGTAGATAGTCTCACGTCAACTAGGCGTATCAACGGGCTATGGAGATTCCCATCAATAGATATCAATGTGAGTGAGTAGGGATTGCCATGCAACGGATGCACTAGAGCTATAAGTATATGGAAGCTCAACAAAAGAAACTAAGTGGGTGTGCATCCAACTCGCTTGCTCACGAAGACCTAGGGCATTTGAGGAAGCCCATCATTGGAATATACAAGCCAAGTTCTATAGTGAAAAATTCCCACTAGTATATGAAAGTGACAAAATGAGAGACTCTCTATCATGAAGATCTTGGTGCTACTTTGAAGCACAAGTGTGGTAAAAGGATAGTGGCATTGCCCCTTCTCTCTTATTATCTCTTTTTTCTCTTTTTTTTCTTTGGGCCTTTTCTCTTTTTTTATGGCCTCTTTTTTCATTTTTTTTTTATTTTTCGTCCGGAGTCTCATCCTGACTTGTGGGGGAATCATGGTCTCCATCATCCTTTCCTCACTTGGGACAATGCTCTAATAATGATGATCATCACACTTTTATTTTTCTTACAACTCAACAATTACAACTCGATTCTTAGAACAAAGTATGACTCTATATGAATGCCTCTGGCGGTGTACTGGGATATGCAATGATTCATAAGTGACATGTATGAAAGAATTATGAACGGTGGCTTTGCCACAAATACGATGTCAACTACATGATCATGCTAGCAATATGACAATGATGGAGCGTGTCATAATAAACGGAACAGTGGAAAGTTGCATGGCAATATATCTCGGAATGGCTATGGAAATGCCATGATAGGTAGGTATGGTGGCAGTTTTGAGGAAAATATATGGTTGGGTGTATGATACCGGCGAAAAAGTGCACGGTATAAGAGAGGCTAGCAATGGTGGAAGGATGGGAAAAAGTGTGTATAATCCATGGACTCAACATTAGTCATAAAGAACTCATATACTTATTGCAAAAATCTAGAAGTTATCAAAGCAAAGTATTACGCGCATGCTCCTAGGGGGATAGATTGGTAGGAAAAGACCATCGCTCGTCCCCGACCGCCACTCACAAGGAAGACAATCAATAAATAAATCATGCTCCGAGTTCATCACATAACGGTTCACCATACGTGCATGCTACGGGAATCACAAACTTCAACACAAGTATTCTTTAAATTCACAACTACTCAAGTAGCATGACTCTAATATCACCATCTTCATATCTCAAAACAATTATCAAGCATCAAACTTTTCTTAGTATTCAACGCACTCAAAAGAAAGTTTCACATATCTTGAATACCAAGTATATTAATATTAAGCAAATTACCATGCTATTAACGACTCTCAAAATAATCTAAGTGAAGCATGAGAGATCAATAGTTTCTTTAAAAAAAATCCACCACCGTGCTCTAAAAGATCTAAGTGAAGTACTAGAGCAAAAATTATCACGCTCAAAAGATATAAGTGAAGCACTATGAGCAAAACTATCAAGCTCAAAAGATATAAGTGAAGCACATAGAGTATTCTATCAAATTCCAATTTATGTATGGCTCTCTCAAAATGTGTATATATAAAGGATTATTGTGGTAAACTAACAAGCAAATACGCAAATAATACACGATGCTCCAAGCAAAACACTTATCATGTGGTGAATAAAAATATAGCTCCAAGTAAATTACCGATGGAAGTAGACGAAAGAGGGGATGCCTTCCGGGGCATCCCCAAGCTTTGCCTTTTTGGTGTCCTTGGATTATATTGGGGGTTCCATGGGCATCCCCAAGCTTAGGCTCTTGCCACTCCTTGTTCCATAATCCATCAAAAGAATTTACCCAAAACTTGAAAACTTCACAACACAAAACTCAATAGAAATCTCGTGAGCTCCGTTAGAGAAAGAAAACAAAAGACTACTTTAAGGTACTGTAATGAACTCATTATTTATTTATATTGTTTTTAAACCTACTGTATTCCAACTTATCTATGGATTATAAACTATTTTACTAGCCATAGATTCATCAAAATAAGCAAACAACACACGAAAAACAGAATCTGTCAAAAACAGAACAGTCTGTAGTAATCTGTAACTAACGCAAACTTATGGAACTCAAAAAAATCTACCAAAATTAGAAGACCCAGACAATTTGTTTATTGATCCTCATCAATTGGAATCATTATTTTATCATGTTTTGGTGATTTTTAATAATTTTGGCACTGAGCGCAAAGTTTCTGGAAATTGCAGCAAGATCAAATAACTATCATCCAAGAAGATACAATAGGTCTAGCTTGGCACAAACACTAATTAAAACATAAAACCACATCTAAACAGAGGCTAGATGGATTATTTATTCCTAACAGAAGCAAAAGCAAAAAAAACTAAAAATAAAATAGGGTTGCCTCCCAACAAGCGCTATCGTTTAACGCCCCTAGCTAGGCATTGATAATTTTAATGATGCTCGCAAGAAAGACAAGAATTGAAGCACAAAGAGAGCATCATGAAATACATGACAAACACATCTAAGTCTAACATACTTCCTATGCATAGCCATCTTATAGGCAAACAAATTATTATAGCAAGCAAAAACTAGCATATGCAAGGAAGCGGAAAGAAACAATAGCAATCTCAACATAATGAGAGGTAGTTTATTATCATGAAAATTTTTATGACCATATTTTCCTCTCTCATAATAATTACATGTGGGATCATAAGCAAATTCAATAAAATAGCTATCACATAAAATATTTTCAACATGATCCACATGCATGCAAAGTTGACACTCTTCCGAAATAGTGGGATTAACATTAACTAAAGTCATGACCTCTCCAAACCCACTTTTATCAAAAATTTCATAAGATTGAATATTCTCAAAATATGTGGGATCTAAAGTTGACACTCTTCCAAACCCACTTTCAATATTATTGAAACAATATTATCAATCTCATATTCATCATGGGGATTAAAAATTTCAAGATCATAAGAAGAATCACCCCAATCATGACCATTGCAACAAGTAGTAGACATAGCAAAACTAGCATCCCCAAGCTTAGGGTTTTGCATATTATTAACACAATTGACATCAAGAGAATTTATAATAAAATCATTGCAATCATGCTTTTTATTCAAAGATCTATCGTGAAGCACTTCATCACAATTTTCAGATTTACGGATTTCAGGCAAAAACTTATAAAGGTAATCTAGTGCATCCAAATCACTAGGAATTGGTTCATCATAATTGGATCTCTTAAAAAGATTGGCAAGCGGACGAGGATCCATAGATATTAGCTTCTCAATATAGGAATAAATACTCAACTATTTCAACCAAACGAGCAAACAAGCCAAGTAAGACATCAAGACGAACGGAAAAAGGGCGAATAAAACGGCAAGGGTGAAGTGGGGGAGAGGAAAATGAGAGGAAAATGGCAAATAATGTAATGCGAGAGATAGGGATTGTGATGGGTACTTGGTAAGGTTGACTTGCTCGTGCGTGAGCCTCCCCGGCAACGGCGCCAGAAATTCTTCTTGCTACCTCTTGAGCACTGCGTTGGATTTCCCCGAAGAGGAGAGGATGATGCAGCAAAGTAGCGTAAGTATTTCCCTCAGTTTTTGAGAACCAAGGTATCAATCCAGTAGGAGGCCATGCACAAGTCCCTCGTACCTGCACAAAACGATAGCTCCTCGCAACCAACGCGATTAGGGGTTGTCAGTCCCTTCATGGTCACTTACGAGAGTGAATCTGATAGAGATGATAAATAATATTTTTGGTATTTTTTTTTGGTATAAAGATGCAAAGTGAAAAGTAAAAGGCAAAGTAAAAACAAAGCAAGTATTAAAGTGATGGAGATTGATATGATGAGAATAGACCCGGGGGCCATAGGTTTCACTAGTGGCTTCTCTCAAGAGCATAAGTATTCTACGGTGGGTGAACAAATTACTGTTGAGCAATTGACAGAATTGAGCATAGTTATGAGTATATCTAAGTATGATCATGTATATAGGCATCACGTCCAAGACAAGTAGACCGAAACGATTCTGCATCTACTACTATTACTCCACTCATCGACCGCTATCCAGCATGTATCTAGAGTATTAAGTTAAAAACAGAGTAACGCCTTAAGCAAGATGACATGATGTAGAGGATAAATTCATGCAATGTGATAAAAAACCATCTTGTTATCCTCGATGGTAACAATACAATACGTGCCTTGCAACCCTTTACATCCTTTGGGTAGGGACACATAAGATTGAACCCAAAGCTAAGCACTTCTCCCATTGCAAGAACTACCAATCTAGTTGGCCAAACCAAAAGGATAATTGAAGAGACTTGCAAAGATTACCAATCATACATAAAAGAATTCAGAGAAGATTCAAATATTATTCATAGATAAGCCGGATCATAAACCCACAATTCATCGGTCTCAACAAACACACCGCAAAAAGAAGATTACATCGAATAGATCTCCACGAGAGAGGGGAGAACATTGTATTGAGATCCAAAAAGAGAGAAGAAGCCATCTAGCTACTAGCTATGGACCCATAGGTCTGAAGTAAACTACTCACACTTCATCGGAGGGGCTATGGTCATGATGTAGAAGCCCTCCGCGGTGGATGCCCCCTCTGGCGGAGCTCCGGAACAGGCCCCAAGATGGGATCTCGTGGATAAAGGAATTTGCGGCGGTGGAATTAGGTTTTTGGCTCCTGTTCTGATCGTTTGGGGGTACATAGGTATATATAGGAGGAAGGAGTACGTCGGTGGAGCAACAGGGGGCCCACGAGGCAGGGGGCGCGCCCTAGGGGGGCGCCCCCACCCTCATGACCGCCTCTTTTGTTCCTTGGAGTAGGGTCCAAGTCCCCTGGAGCACGTTCGGTGAGAAAATCACGTTTCCGAAGGTTTCATTCCGTTTGGACTCCGTTTGGTATTCCTTTTCTTGAAACCTTGAAATAGGCAAAAAACAGCAATGCAGGCTGGGCCTCCGGTTAATAGGTTAGTCCCAAAATAATATAAAAGTGGAAAATAAAGCCCAATATAGTCCAAAACAGTAGATAAAGTAGCATGGAGCAATCAAAATTATAGATACGTTGGAGACGTATCAGCGTCCTAGCAATCGCGAGTGATTATAAAGGTGCTCTCTGGTGTCTCTGAAGGTACTTGTTGGGTTGGCGTATTTTGAGATTAGGATTTGTCACTCGATTGCGGAGAGGTATCTGGGCACACTTTCGGTAATGCACATCACTATAAGCCTTGCAAGCATTGCAACTAATGAGTTAGTTGCGGGATGATGTATTACAGAACGAGCAAAGAGACTTGCCGGTAATGAGATTGAACTAGGTATTGAGATACCGACGATCAAATCTCGGGCAAGTAACATACCGATGACAAAGGGAACAACGTATGTTGTTATGCGGTTTGACCGATAAAGATCTTCGTAGAATATCTAGGAGCCAATATGAGCATCCAGGTTCCGCTATTGGTTATTGACCAGAGACATGTCTCGGTCATGTCTACATTATTCTCGAACCCTAGGGTCCGCACGCTTAAAGTTCGATAACAGTTATATTATGAGTTTATGTGTTTTGATTTACCAAAGGTAGTTCGGAGTCCCGGATGAGATCGGGGACATGACGAGGAGTCTCGAAATGGTCGAGACGTAAAGATCGATATATTGGAAGGCTATATTCGGACGTCGGAAAGGTTCCGAGTGATTCGGGTATTTTTCGAAGTACCGGAGAGTTACGGGAATTCGCCGAGGAGTATATGGGCCTTATTGGGCTTTAGGGGAAAGAGAGAGGAGAGGCTGGGCGCCCCCCAAGGCCTAGTCCAAATTGGACTAGGGGGAGGGGCTGCGCCCCCTCCTTCCTTCTCTTCTCTCTCCCCTTTCCTTGACTCCTACTCCTACTAACTGAAAGGGGGGAATCCTACTCCCGGTGGGAGTAGGACTCCCCTAGGGTGCGCCATAGAGAGGACCGGCCCTCCCCCTCCTCCATTCCTTTATATACGGGGAGGGGGCACCCCTTGGAGACACAACAATTGATCTCTTGATCTCTTAGCCATGTGCGGTGCGCCCCTCCACCATAATCCACCTCGATAATATCGTAGCGGTGCTTAGGCGAAGCCCTGTGTCGGTAGAACATCATCATCGTCACCACGCCGTCGTGTTGACGAAACTCTCTCTCAACACTCGGCTGGATCGGAGTTCGAAGGACATCATCGAGTTGAACATGTGCAGAACTTC